>CM026397.1:90531056-90558691 GCA_014843695.1 Archivesica marissinica | reverse complement strand
TCAGTATTTTTAACTTGAATTATAGAAGACCTTTATGTCATACTTTATCAAAAGCCTTACTAATATCAACGAATACAGTTCTTAGGTCCAGTCCATCATCGAGTGCCTTACATAAGGTATTGTACAAGATAGGCTGATTTACTGATGAGTCTCCCGGTCTGTAGAGAAGTGAGGAAGTTATTATCACGAAGAAAGTTGAAAAGAAACTTAAATATAATACCTTCTCTCTACAACAGAGCAAGGAAATCAGTCGCATATATGGGAAAACTATGTAAAACTACGTAAATAAACCAAACTTAATTGTTTCACCAACAAAAAGGAAATCAGTCGGTAGTTGTTTTGTAAAGACGCGTCACCTTTGTTAAAAATAGCACAGACATTAGCATCTTTCTAAGTATGAGGTACCTTACTATGTTGTAGGGAATGATTAAACAGAGCACACAGAGGACATTTAATCACAGGTGCAAATCCTGAAGCTTTCTTCATTTTTTTTAGATATCTCAAAGCATCTTCGACGTCTTGTATGATAATATAGCCAGACCCAACTTTATTAATCACATGGGTATGGCAAAGTACCCTGTCATAGGTCAATAAGGACTGACATTTATGACAACACGGTGCCAGCCTGACATATTTTTGATATTATATAATCTTTTATATTTATGGTGCTTAAAATTATAAACACGGTGCCAGACCGTCATATTATTTTTTAATATAAACATGGTGGCAGATCGTCACCTTTAATTACTAATGTGTAGGGTTGCTGAAAGTACACAAGGGTGTGAATTCAGCATATGACTGTGCTATCAAAATTGGAGGTAATCCGTAACTGTCAAAGTTATATGTGTGTATGTTTCGTTATAGAAACGTCTCAAATTATTTGTATGTGGCAACATTTTGTTTCATCTGTAAAGTAAATTACCATTTCATATTGCATTCACGAATTGCTATGTGATTGTCTGCATGGATGGTTGTTATGTCTACAGGAATGGTTGTTATGTCTACACGAATGGTAGTTATGTCTGCACGAATGGTTGCTATTACTGCATGAATGGTTGTTATGTCTGCACGGATGGTAGTTATGTCTACACGAATGGTTGCTATGTCTTATGAATGGATGTTATTTCTGCATGAATTGTTGCTATGTCTGCATGAATGGTTGCTATGTCTGCACGATTGGTTGTTATGTCTGAACGGATGGTAGTTATGTCTACACGAATGGTTGCTATGTCTGTATGAATGGTTGTTATGTCTGCATGAATGGTTGCTATGTATGCACGAGTAGTTGCTATGTCTGCATGAATGGTTGCTATGTCTGCATGAATGGATGTTAATTCTGCATGAATTGTTGCTATGTCTACTCGTACAATTAGCAATTATACTTTTTTAATAGTGCAGCCATATTTGTCAAAGTACACGAATTGTTGTTATGTATGCACGCACAATTACCCATTTTACTTTTTTAAATAATAGGGCAGCCATATTTGACAAAGTAGTTAGCATATTAAGTGTGCATTTAAACGAGACCATAAAGAGACACTTATTTCGTGGGGAAAGTAATTGATCTTTGAAAGGTTAATTGCGTATCAACACTACCGTATCTATTTCATGTATCATTTAAATAAATCCCATTCTATACTCATTAGAATTCTCGGTGTAATGCTAACGAGAAACAACGGTTACTGATTAAGGATAATTCCAGGTAATATCACATTTGTAACTACGCCATTCCGCCGCAGATAATGATTACAAAACTCAAAAGCTTGTCTAACTGGTAATTCACTACGAAATTCTCCTTTCTCATGTCACGACTGAACAAATGTTAATCATAAACATAAAACGGATTAGGATTATGTTGACGGTAATAATTATGTTTTTCATAGATGAGTACACACACGCCACTTTAACGACATTGGTCTCTGCATCATGACATTGCTGCTCTCTTGTTCAGGACTTTAAAGAGTCAATTGTGCTCCAATTATATGGTGATTGAACTGGCATACCTAACATTCATGGACTTTACCTGTTACTATGGTTACTTTGGCATACCCGCTCATACTTGATTGCTTTCTTAGCAAACATCAGGTCCAGTAGTGCTCCATCCACGACTTCCAGAGCATCCAATACCGCTATAACTGCGAAGTCGCATGCACACATTATCCTCCACAAATCTAAAATGACTAATCTCTTCAGGAGGCATCGCTCAAATGGGCAACCGGTAGCGACGTTAAATAAACTTAAATTTAAAAAAGATTAGCTGACCTAAGCATTTGATGGACATCCATATTAAGCCTTTTTTATTTTTAAGCTTTATTTATTTTACAACGACTGCGAAACAAGTTTTAACACTCTCATTGACGCGGATGAAAGCGTATATGTGGTAATTCGTGTGGGAGGAAACCGGGTACCCGGAGAAAACCCACCTGACCACCGTACCATCTCACATTCTTCCCGGTCCGCTGATCGAACCCGGGTTGCATTGGTGAGAAGCGAGTGCGGTAACCACTGCGCTAATCGGACAGCTAATAGTAAACCTTGAATGTATGTACATATATTGTGTTGAGCTACACACATAGGCCGCTGCTTGTGTATCAAACACACATAGAACTTCTGAAACAATGCATATAGTGCTTTTTAAAATACTGTAAATGTTGGTGCTTTCATTAATATCATTCACGTGTACCCCACCCTCTGAGACCCTCTTAAGCAGAGGCATATATAAAGAACAGATGAACGCTCGTGGTTCAGCAAACGGATCTGTAGTCCGGTGGTAACACGCTGGACTCGTAATCCAGGGATCGCAGGTTCGAGCCCCCGTCTGACCCTAATACAATTAACAGTCTTTCAGATGGGACGTTAAACCGAGGTCTCGTGTCGGTGCTTTACACCGTACACGTAAAAGAACCAGAAGAGATTCTGGAACGGGTCTCTGTCTGTATCATACTCTATCCTCCAAAAATCTAAAATGACTAATCTCTTCAGGAGGCATCGCTCATATGGGCAACCGGTAGCGACGATAAATAAACGTAAAACACACGCTCGTGGTTTACTGTTCAAAGTCACGTGCCAGTCATGTGAACATGCCGGAAAACATATTTCTGTTACATGAAATATGATTGGTGGATCGAAAACAGATGCGTTTTTGCATGTTGAATTCACATGTATGTGAGTGGAATTGTAGTTTTATTTTAAATGATGTTATGCAATCTGAGTTTAGACAAGCGCATTGAATGCAATACTGAATACCTTACATAGTGATATAATTCCATCTGCTATATAAGAGTCCGACCACAAGTTATTCACCGTTACAACACTGTCGTGACGTCATACCTTTGTACTTGCAGTCCATTATTATTATTATTATAATAAATCCTACGCGTAGATGTACAAAATTAACAATTTTAATTAGTTGGATCTTCTTATATAAGTGTGTTTTAAGTAAGATATAAGCATCAAGGGGATCCAATATGGCATCGGCCTATATCCTATTCTTAAACACCATTGTGACGTCATACCTTTGTACTTTCAGTAATTATCATTATCATATATATTTAAATGCCATGTATCACGTGCTGTATGTACTGTATGTATATTTAAATGCCATGTATCACGTGCTGTATGTACTGTATGTATATTTAAATGCCTAGTATCACGTCGATGTATGTACTGTATATATATTTAAATGTCATGTATCACGTCGATGTATGTACTGTATATATATTTAAATGCCATGTATCACGTCGATGTATGCACTGTATATATATATATATATATATATGTAAATGCAGTGTATCACGTGCTGTATGTACTGTATATATATTTAAATGCCATGTATCACGTCGATGTATGCACTGTATATATATATAAATGTCATGCATCACGTCGATATATGTACTGTATATATATTTAAATGCCGTGTATCACGTCGATGTATTTACTGTATATAATTATATTTGTTATGCTATGAATATCTCATGTTGTTGCAAATCTGCTTCCTGAGAATATGAAAATAAACTGAATAAAGATGATTGTTTTCGGCCTATATCCTATACAGAAACATTAGAGGACGGATAACCACATGATACATGCAGGAACTAATATAGTTGGCCTGTCTATGTTCGTATACGATGAGGTAATATGACATAAATAATGGTCATCACCATTGTGAAAGATAGATTAGTACCGCCTTGTACGCACCATTAAACTATTGGACCAATCCCAAATTAGTGCTCACCTGGGCGGAATATAGAGTATTGTATAATCATTGCACGCTTGTATGCACAGCGAAAATAACGACACTGTAATTATAACATCATAATTTTACAGTAGAAAGCACGACAAAATGTCGACGGCATATTGATCGGAATTGTTTTTATTTCGCTTACTTGTAGATAGTTTACACATTTATTTCAGCTCGATTGCGAAACAAGTTCTTATAACTTATATTAATCACCATCGAGACCACATTCCTGATGGAATCCATCGCCACGAGGGAGAGAGAAGGGGCATGCGGAATTTAAATACATTGCCCAAGGGCACAATCGTAACGTCTCCAGCGGGGCTCGAACTCCGTAACTACTTGTAGATATACAGCAAGTACTGTTATTTCATTTACAGTTGCAACTTACATAACAGCTAAGACAAAAACATCATAAAAATGAAACATAGATAGTATTGTGCAAACAGCTATGTTATATTAGCCTATGGCCTATTAGCCATAACAGGCGTCACTATATTTTGCCTTGTCAGTCAAATACATATACAGACTGGATCCCAGGCTTACTATATGTATATGTTATATCTCGGGGTTTACGCCTGCATCAACACCATTTTGGGCTATATCGCCGGTGGGCAGATTACCTAACAACACATTTCCTGGGAAGGCTCCAGCGGTTCATTGTGCATACATATGGTATTGTTTTGTCCTATTAAACTATTGTACCTTATCAAAAATTGATTTTCAGAAAGAATTCAACCGGGATTCACACGTTATCATCTAATAATTGGCAAGTGTATTTTCTATCGAATACGAAACAAGTTCGTACAACTGATATTAATCACACTCGAGACCTCATTCCTGGTGTAATCCATCGCCACGAGGGAGAGAGAAGAGGAAATGTAGAACTTAAAAGTACCATCAGTGATTGTTCATGCAGCAATTAATTTACAAAGATGATCACATTTCACTAGTACACTGCCATGTCTGGTTTTCAATTATCACATGAGTCAGAATAATTGTAATTTGAATGAGACAACGCCTCAAAGCAAGCTCAATCATACATGCCAATGCTCAATCATAGATCCATATCCTAGCTCAATCATAGATCCATAGCAGTGCTCAATCATAGACCCATGCCAATGCTCAATCATAGATCCATATCCTAGCTCAATCATAGATCCATAGCAGTGCTCAATCATAGATCCATATCAGTGCTCAATCATATATCCATATCCTAGCTCAATCATAGATCCTTATCTTAGCTCAATCATAGATCCATATCCTAGCTCAATCATAGATCCATAGCAGTGCTCAATCATAGATCCATAGCAGTGCTCAATCATAGATCCATAGCATTGCGCAATCATAGATCCATAGCATTGCTCAATCATAGACCCATGCCAATGCTCAATCATAGATCCATAGCAGTGCTCAATCATAGATCCATATCAGTGCTCAATCATAGATCCATAGCATTGCTCAATCATAGACCCATGCCAATGCTCAATCATAGATCCATAGCAGTGCTCAATCATAGATCCATAGCGGTGCTCAATCATAGATCCATAGCAGTGCTCAATAATAGATCCATATCAGTGCTCAATCATAGATCCATATCCTAGCTCAATCATAGATCCTTATCTTAGCTCAATCATAGATCCATATCCTAGCTCAATCATAGATCCATATCCTAGCTTAATCATAGATCCATATCAGTGCTCAATCATAGATCCATAGCATTGCTCAATCATAGACCCATGCCAATGCTCAATCATAGATCCATAGCAGTGCTCAATCATAGATCCATAGCAGTGCTCAATCATAGATCCATAGCATTGCTCAATCATAGATCCATAGCATTGCTCAATCATAGATCCATATCCTAGCTCAATCATAGAACCATATCCTAGCTCAATCATAGATCCATATCCTAGCTCAATCATAGATCCATAGCAGTGTTCAATCATAGACCCATGCCAATGCTCAATCATAGATCCATAGCAGTGCTCAATCATAGATCCATAGCAGTGCTCAATCATAGATCCATAGCAGTGCTCAATCATAGATCCATAGCATTGCTCAATCATAGATCCATAGCAGTGCTCAATCATAGATCCATAGCATTGCTCAATCATACATCCATAGCAATGCTCAATCATAGATCCATAGCCTAGCTCAATCATAGATCCATTGCATTGCTCAATCATAGATCCATAGCAGTGCTCAATCATAGATCCATAGCAGTGCTCAATCATAGATCCATAGCATTGCTCAATCATAGATCCATAGCAATGCTCAATCATAGATCCATAGCCTAGCTCAATCATAGATCCATAGCATTGCTCAATCATAGATCCATAGCAATACTCAATCATAGATCCATAGCATTGCTCAATCATAGATCCATAGCAGTGCTCAATCATAGATCCATAGCATTGCTCAATCATAGATCCATACCAATGCTCAATCATAGATCCATAGCATTGCTCAATCATAGATCCATATCCTAGCTCAATCATAGATCCATAGCAGTGCTCAATCATAGATCCATAGCATTGCTCAATCATAGATCCATATCCTAGCTCAATCATATATCCATATCCTAGCTCAATCATATATTCATATCCTAGCTCAATCATAGATCCTTATTTTAGCTCAATCATATGTCCATATCTTAGCTCAATCATAGATCCTTATCTTAGCTCAATCATATGTCCATATCTTAGCTCAAGCATAGATCCTTATCTTAGCTCAATCATATGTCCATATCTTAGCTCAATCATAGATCCATATCCTAGCTCAATCATAGATCCATATCCTAGCTCAATCATAGATCCATAGCAGTGCTAAATCATAGATCCATAGCATTGCTCAATCATAGATCCATAGCAATGCTCAATCATAGATCCATAACATTGCTCAATCATAGATCCATAGCATTGCTCAATCATAGATCCATAGCATTGCTCAATCATAGATCAATAGCAGTGCTCAATCATAGATCCATAGCAATGCTCAATCATAGATCCATAGCAGTGCTTAATCATAGATCCATAGCCTAGCTCAATCATAGATCCATAGCCTAGCTCAATCATAGATCCATAGGCTAGCTCAATCATAGATCCATAACATTGCTCAACCATAGATCCATAGCAATGCTCAATCATAGATCCATAGCATTGCTCAATCATAGATCCATAGCAGTGCTCAATCATAGATCCATAGCAGTGTTCAATCATAGATCCATAGCTTAGCTCAATCATAGATCCCAAGCAGTGCTCACTCATAGATCCATAGCAGTGCTCAATCATAGATCCATAGCCTAGCTCAATCATAGATCCATAGCATTGCTCAATCATAGATCCATAGCAATGCTCAATCATAGATCCATAGCATTGCTCAATCATAGATCCATAGCAGTGCTCAATCATAGAACCATAGCATTGCTCAATCATAGATCCATACCAATGCTCAATCATAGATCCATAACATTGCTCAATCATAGATCCATAGCATTGCTCAATCATAGATCCATAGCATTGCTCAATCATAGATCCATAGCAGTGCTCAATCATAGATCCATAGCAATGCTCAATCATAGATCCATAGCAGTGCGCAATCATAGATCTATAGCCTAGCTCAATCATAGATCCATAGCCTAGCTCAATCATAGATCCATAGCCTAGCTCAATCATAGATCCATAGCATTGCTCAATCATAGATCCATAGCAGTGCTCAATCATAGATCCATAGCAGTGCTCAATCATAGATCCATAACATTGCTCAATCATAGATCCATAGCATTGCTCAATCATAGAACATATCCTAGCTCAATCATAGATCCATAGCAGTGCTCAATCATAGATCCATAGCATTGCTCAATCATAGATCCATATCCTAGCTCAATCATAGATCCATATCCTAGCTCAATCATAGATCCTTATCCTAGCTCAATCATAGATCCATATCCTAGCTCAATCATAGATCCATATCCTAGCTCAATCATAGATCCATATCCTAGCTCAATCATAGATCCATATCCTAGTTCAATCATAGATCCATATCCTAACTCAATCATAGATCCATATACTAGCTCAATCATAGATCCATACTAATGCCTAATCATAGATCCAGAGCATTGCTCAATCATAGATCCATAGCAATGCTCAATCATAGATCCATAGCATTGCTCAATCATAGATCTATAGCCTTGCTCAATCATAGATCCATAGCAGTGCTCAATCATAGATCAATAGCCTAGCTCAATCATAGACCCATAGCAGTGCTCAATCATAGACCCATAGCAGTGCTCAATCATAGACCCATAGCAGTTCTCAATCATTGACCCATAGCAGTGCTCAATCATAGATCCATAGCCTAGCTCAATCATAGATCCATAGCAGTGCTCAATCATAGATCCATAGCAATGCTCAATCATAGATCCATAGCCTAGCTCAATCATAGATCCATATCATTGCTCAATCATAGATCCATAGCAATGCTCAATCATATATCCATAGCCTAGCTCAATCATAGATCCATAACATTGCACAACCATATATCCATAGCAATGCTCAATCATAGATCCATATCCTAGTTCAATCATAGATCCATAATATTGCTCAATCATAGATCCATAGCATTGCTCAATCATAGAACATATCCTAGCTCAATCATAGATCCATATCTTAGCTCAATCATAGATCCATATCCTAGCTCAATCATAGATCCATATCTTAGCTCAATCATAGATCCATATCCTAGCTCAATCATAGATCCATAGCAATGCTCAATCATAGATCCATAGCAATGCTCAATCATAGATCCATATCCTAGCTCAAGCATAGATCCATAGCAATGCTCAATCATAGATCCATAGCAGTGTTCAATCATAGATCCATATCCTAGCTCAATCATATATCCTTATCTTAGCTCAATCATAGATCCATATCCTAGCTCAATCATAGATCCATATCCTAGCTCAATCATAGATCCATATCCTAGCTCAATCATAGATCCATATACTAGCTCAATCATAGATCCATACCAATGCCTAATCATAGATCCATAGCATTGCTCAATCATAGATCCATAGCAGTGCTCAATCATAGATACATAGCATTGCTCAATCATAGATCCATAGCAATGCTCACTCATAGATCCATAGCATTGCTCAATCATAGATTCATAGCATTGCTCAATCATAGATCCATAGCAGTGTTCAATCATAGATCCATAGCAGTGTTCAATCATAGATCCATAGCAGTGCTCAATCATAGATCCATAGCAGTGCTCAATCATAGATCCATAGCCTAGCTCAATCATAGATTCATAGCATTGCTCAATCATAGATCTATAGCCTTGCTCAATCATAGATCCATAGCAGTGCTCAATCATAGATCCATAGCCTAGCTCATTCATAGACCCATAGCAGTGCTCAATCATAGATTCATAGCAGTGCTCAATCATAGACCCAGAGCAGTTCTCAATCATTGACCCATAGCAGTGCTCAATCATAAATCCATAGCCTAGCTCAATCATAGATCCATAGCCTAGCTCAATCATAGATCCATAACATTGCTCAATCATAGATCCATTGCATTGCTCAATCATATATCCATAGCAGTGCTCAATCATAGATCCAGAGCAGTGCTCAATAATAGATCCATAGCAATGATCAATCATAGATCCATAGCCTAGCTCAATCATAGAACCATATCATTGCTCAATCATAGATCCATAGCAATGCTCAATCATAGATCCATAGCTGCTCAATCTACCATAATTGCTCAACATAGACCATAGCATGCTCAATCATAGATCATATCCTAGTTCAATCATAGATCCATAATATTGCTCAACCATAGATCCATAGCAATGCTCACTCATAGATCCATAGCATTGCTCAATCATATATCCATATCAGTGCTCAATCATAGATCCAAAGCAGTGCTCAATCATAGATCCATGGCAGTGCTCAATTATAGATCCATAGCCTAGCTCAATCAAAGATCCATAGCATTGCTCAATCCTAGATCCATAGCAATGCTCAATCATAGATCCATAGCCTAGTTCAATCATAGACCCATACCAATGCTCAATCATAGATCCATAGCATTGCTCAATCATAGATCCATAGCAGTGCTCAATCATAGATCCATAACATTGCTCAATCATAGATCCATACCAAAGCTCTATCATAGATCCATAGCATTGCTCAATCATAGATCCATAGCAGTGCTCAATCATAGATCCATAGCATTGCTCAATCATAGATCCATAGCATTGCTCAATCATAGAACATATCCTAGCTCAATCATAGATCCATAGCAGTGCTCAATCATAGATCCATAGCATTGCTCAATCATAGATCCATATCCTAGCTCAATCATATATCCATATCCTAGCTCAATCATATATCCATATACTAGCTCAATCATAGATCCATACCAATGCCTAATCATAGATCCATAGCATTGCTCAATCATAGATCCATAGCATTGCTCAATCATAGATCCATAGCAATGCTCACTCAAAGATCCATAGCATTGCTCAATCATAGATCCATAGCAGAGCTCAATCATAGATCCATAGCAGTGCTCAATCATAGATCCATAGCTTAATAGCTTAGCTCAATCATAGATCCATATCAGTGCTCAATGATAGATCCATAGCATTGCTCAATCATAGATCCATAGCATTGCTCAATCATAGATCCATAGCATTGCTCAATCATAGATCCATAGCATTGCTCAACCATAGATCCATAGCAATGCTCAATCATAGATCCATAGCATTGTTCAATCATAGATCCATAGCAGTGCTCAATCATAGATCCATAGCAGTGCTCAATCATATATCCATAGCAGTGCTCAATCATAGATCCATAGCTTAGCTCAATCAAAGATCCTTATCTTAGCTCAATCATATGTCCATATCCTAACTCAATCATAGATCCATATCCTAACTCAATCATAGATCCATATCCTAGCTCAATCATAGATCCATATCTTAGATCAATCATAGATCCATAACATTGCTCAACCATAGATCCATAGCAATGCTCAATCATAGATCCATATCTTAGCTCAATCAAAGATCCTTATCTTAGCTCAATCATATGTCCATATCTTAGCTCAATCATAGATCCATATCCTAACTCAATCATAGATCCATATCCTAGCTCAATCATAGATCCATATCCTAGCTCAATCATAGATCCATATCCTAGCTCAATCATAGATCCATACCAATGCCCAATCATAGATCCATATCATTGCTCAATCATAGATCCATAGCAGTGCTCAATCATAGATCCATAGCATTGCTCAATCATAGATCCATAGCATTGCTCAATCATAGATCCATAGCATTGCTCAATCATAAATCCATAGCAGTACTCAATCATAGATCCATAGCAATGCTCAATCATAGATCCATATCAGTGCTCAATCATAGATCCATAGCAGTGCTCAATCATAGATCCATATCAGTGCTCAATCATAGAACATATCCTAGCTCAATCATAGATCCATAGCATTGCTCAATCATAGATCCATAGCAGTACTCAATCATAGATCCATAGCAATGCTCAATCATAGATCCATAGCAGTACTCAATCATAGATCCATAGCAGTGCTCAATCATAGATCCATATCAGTGCTCAATCATAGAACATATCCTAGCTCAATCATAGATCCATAGCAGTGCTCAATCATAGATCCATAGCATTGCTCAATCATAGATCCATATCCTAGCTCAATCATAGATCCTTATCCTATCTCAATCATAGATCCATATCCTAGCTCAATCATAGATCCATATACTAGCTCAATCATAGATCCATATACTAGCTCAATCATAGATCCATACCAATGCCTACTCATAGATACATAGCATTGCTCAATCATAGATCCATAGCATTGCTCAATCATAGATCCATAGCAATGCTCACTCATAGATCCATAGCATTGCTCAATCATAGATCCATAGCATTGCTCAATCATAGATCCATAGCAGTGCTCAATCATAGATCCATATCAGTGCTCAATCATAGATCCATAGCAGTGCTCAATCATAGATCCATATCAGTGCTCAATCATAGAACATATCCTAGCTCAATCATAGATCCATAGCAGTGCTCAATCATAGATCCATAGCATTGCTCAATCATAGATCCATATCCTAGCTCAATCATAGATCCTTATCCTATCTCAATCATAGATCCATATCCTAGCTCAATCATAGATCCATATACTAGCTCAATCATAGATCCATATACTAGCTCAATCATAGATCCATACCAATGCCTACTCATAGATACATAGCATTGCTCAATCATAGATCCATAGCATTGCTCAATCATAGATCCATAGCAATGCTCACTCATAGATCCATAGCACTGCTCAATCATAGATCCATAGCATTGCTCAATCATAGATCCATAGCAGTGCTCAATCATAGATCCATATCAGTGCTCAATCATAGATCCATAGCAATGGTCAATCATAGATCCATAGCAGTGTTCAATCATAGATCCATAGCCTAGCTCAATCATAGATCCATAGCCAAGCTCAATCATAGATCCATATCCTAGCTCAATCATAGATCCATAACATTGCTCAACCATAGATCCATAGCAATGCTCAATCATAGATCCATAGCATTGCTCAATCATAGATCCATAGCAGTGCTCAATCATAGATCCATAGCAGTGCTCAATCATAGATCCATAGCTTAGATCAATCATAGATCCATATCAGTGCTCAATCATAGATCCAAAGCAGTGCTCAATCATAGATCCATAGCAATGCTCAATCATAGATCCATAACATTGCTCAATCATAGATCTATAGCCTTGCTCAATCATAGATCCATAGCAGTGCTCAATCATAGATCCATAGCCTAGCTCAATCATAGACCCATAGCAGTGCTCAATCATAGATCCATAGCAGTGCTCAATCATAGACCCATAGCAGTTCTCAATCATTGACCCATAGCAGTGCTCAATCATAGATCCATAGCAATGCTCAATCATAGATCCATAGCCTAGCTCAATCATAGATCCATATCATTGCTCAATCATAGATCCATAGCATTGCTCAATCATGGATCCATATCCTAGCTCAATCATATATTCATATCCTAGCTCAATCATAGATCCTTATCTTAGCTCAATCATATGTCCATATCTTAGCTCAATCATAGATCCTTATCTTAGCTCAATCATAGATCCTTATCTTAGCTCAATCATAGATCCATATCTTAGCTTAATCAAAGATCCTTATATTAGCTCAATCATATGTCCATATCTTAGCTCAATCATAGATCCATATCATAGCTCAATCAGAGATCCATATCCTAGCTCAATCATAGATCCATATCCTAGCTCAATCATAGATCCATAACCTAGCTCAATCATAGATCCATATCCTAGCTCAATCATAGATCCATACCAATGCCCAATCATAGATCCATATCATTGCTCAATCATAGATCCATAGCAGTGCTCAATCATAGATCCATAGCATTGCTCAATCATAGATCCATAGCAATGCTCAATCATAGATCCATAGCATTGCTCAATCATAGATCCATAGCATTGCTCAATCATAGATCCATAGCATTGCTCAATCATAGATCCATAGCAGTGCTCAATCATAGATCCTTAGCCTAGCTCAATCATAGATCCATAGCCTAGCTCAATCATAGATCCATAACATTGCTCAACCATTAATCCATAGCAATGCTCAATCATAGATCCATATCCTAGCTCAATCATATATCCATAACATTGCTCAATCATAGATCCATAGCATTGCTCAATCATAGATCCATAGCAGTGCTCAATCATAGATCTATAGCAGTGCTCAATCATAGATCCATAGCTTAGCTCAATCATAGATCCATAGCAATGCTCAATCATAGATCCATAGCCTAGCTCAATCATAGATCCATATCCAGGTCAATCATAGATCCATAGCAATGCTCAATCATAGATCAATAACATGCTCAATCATAGATCCATAGCAATACTCAATAATAAATCCATAGCAGTGCTCAATCATAGATCCTTAGCCTAGCTCAATCATAGATCCATAGCAACTCAATCATAGATCCATATCCTAGCTCAATCATAGATCCATAACATTGCTCAATCATAGATCCATAGCATTGCTCAATCATAGATCCATAGCAGTGCTCAATCATAGATCCATAGCAGTGCTCAATCATAGATCCATAGCTTAGCTCAATCATAGATCCATATCAGGTCATCATGTCAAGCTGTCAATCTGATCCATGAGCCAATCTAGATCAAGCCTAGCTCAATCATAGTCCAATTGTCAATCATTATCATGCAATGCTCAATCATAGATCCATAGCATTGCTCAATCATAGATCCATAGCAGTGCTCAATCATAGATCAATAGCATTGCTCAATCATAGATCCATAGCATTGCTCAATCATAGATCCATAGCATTGCTCAATCATAGATCCATAGCAGTGCTCAATCATAGATCCATAACATTGCTCAATCATAGATCCATATCCTAGCTCAATCATAGATCCATAGCAGTGCTCAATCATAGATCCATAGCATTGCTCAATCATAGATCCATATCCTAGCTCAATCATAGATCCATATCCTAGCTCAATCATAGATCCTTATCTTAGCTCAATCATAGATCCATATCTTAGCTCAATCATAGATCCATATCCTAGCTCAATCATAGATCCATATCCTAGCTCAATCATAGATCCATACCAATGCCCAATCATAGATCCATAGCATTGCTCAATCATAGATCCATAGCATTGCTCAATCATAGATCCATAGCATTGCTCAATCATAGATCCATAGCATTGCTCAATCATAGATCCATAGCATTGCTCAATCATAGATCCATAGCATTGCTCAATCATAGATCCATAGCATTGCTCAATCATAGATCCATAGCAGTGCTCAATCATAGATCCATAGCCTAGCTCAATCATAGATCCATAGCCTAGCTCAATCATAGATCCATAGTCTAGCTCAATCATAGATCCATAGCATTGCTCAATCATAGATCCATAGCATGCTCAATCATAGATCCATAGCCTAGCTCAATCATAGATCCATACATTGCTCACATAGATCCATAGCAATGCTCAATCATAGATCCATACATTGCTCAATCATAGATCCATAGCAGTGCTCAATCATAGATCCATATCAGTGCTCAATCATAGATCCAAAGCAGTGCTCAATCATAGATCCATAGCAATGCTCAATCATAGATCCATAGCATTGCTCAATCATAGATCCATAGCATTGCTCAATCATAGATCCATAGCAGTGCTCAATCATAGATCCATAGCAGTGCTCAATCATAGATCCATATCAGTGCTCAATCATAGATCCATAGCAGTGCTCAATCATAGATCCATAGCAATGCTCAATCATAGATCCATAGCATTGCTCAATCATAGATCCATAGCCTTGCTCAATCATAGATCCATAGCATTGCTCAATCATAGATCCATAGCATTGCTCAATCATAGATCCATAGCAGTGCTCAATCATAGATCCATAGCATAGCTCAATCATAGATCCATAGCAGTGCTCAATCATAGATCCATAGCATTGCTCAATCATAGATCCATAGCAGTGCTCAATCATAGATCCATAGCCTAGCTCAATCATAGATCCATAGCATTGCTCAATCATAGATCCATAGCAATGCTCAATCATAGATCCATAGCATTGCTCAATCATAGATCCATAGCAGTGCTCAATCATAGATCCATAGCATTGCTCAATCATAGATCCATATCCTAGCTCAATCATATATCCATATCCTAGCTCAATCATATATCCATATACTAGCTCAATCATAGATCCATACCAATGCCTAATCATAGATCCATAGCATTGCTCAATCATAGATCCATAGCATTGCTCAATCATAGATCCATAGCAATGCTCACTCAAAGATCCATAGCATTGCTCAATCATAGATCCATAGCAGAGCTCAATCATAGATCCATAGCAGTGCTCAATCATAGATCCATAGCTTAATAGCTTAGCTCAATCATAGATCCATATCAGTGCTCAATGATAGATCCATAGCATTGCTCAATCATAGATCCATAGCATTGCTCAATCATAGATCCATAGCATTGCTCAATCATAGATCCATAGCATTGCTCAACCATAGATCCATAGCAATGCTCAATCATAGATCCATAGCATTGTTCAATCATAGATCCATAGCAGTGCTCAATCATAGATCCATAGCAGTGCTCAATCATATATCCATAGCAGTGCTCAATCATAGATCCATAGCTTAGCTCAATCAAAGATCCTTATCTTAGCTCAATCATATGTCCATATCCTAACTCAATCATAGATCCATATCCTAACTCAATCATAGATCCATATCCTAGCCAATCATAGATCCATATCTTAGATCAATCATAGATCCATAACATTGCTCAACCATAGATCCATAGCAATGCTCAATCATAGATCCATATCTTAGCTCAATCAAAGATCCTTATCTTAGCTCAATCATATGTCCATATCTTAGCTCAATCATAGATCCATATCCTAACTCAATCATAGATCCATATCCTAGCTCAATCATAGATCCATATCCTAGCTCAATCATAGATCCATATCCTAGCTCAATCATAGATCCATACCAATGCCCAATCATAGATCCATATCATTGCTCAATCATAGATCCATAGCAGTGCTCAATCATAGATCCATAGCATTGCTCAATCATAGATCCATAGCATTGCTCAATCATAGATCCATAGCATTGCTCAATCATAGATCCATAGCAGTGCTCAATCATAGATCCATAGCAGTGCTCAATCATAGATCCATATCAGTGCTCAATCATAGAACATATACTAGCTCAATCATAGATCCATAGCATTGCTCAATCATAGATCCATAGCATTGCTCAATCATAGATCCATAGCATTGCTCAATCATAGATCCTTAACATTGCTCAATCATAGATCCATAGCAGTGCTCAATCATAGATCCATATCAGTGCTCAATCATAGAACATATCCTAGCTCAATCATAGATCCATAGCAGTGCTCAATCATAGATCCATAGCATTGCTCAATCATAGATCCATATCCTAGCTCAATCATAGATCCTTATCCTATCTCAATCATAGATCCATATCCTAGCTCAATCATAGATCCATATACTAGGTCAATAATAGATCCATATACTAGCTCAATCATAGATCCATACCAATGCCTACTCATAGATACATAGCATTGCTCAATCATAGATCCATAGCATTGCTCAATCATAGATCCATAGCAATGCTCACTCATAGATCCATAGCACTGCTCAATCATAGATCCATAGCATTGCTCAATCATAGATCCATAGCAGTGCTCAATCATAGATCCATATCAGTGCTCAATCATAGATCCATAGCAATGGTCAATCATAGATCCATAGCAGTGTTCAATCATAGATCCATAGCCTAGCTCAATCATAGATCCATAGCCAAACTCAATCATAGATCCATATCCTAGCTCAATCATAGATCCATAACATTGCTCAATCATAGATCCATAGCAATGCTCAATCATAGATCCATAGCATTGCTCAATCATAGATCCATAGCAGTGCTCAATCATAGATCCATAGCAGTGCTCAATCATAGATCCATAGCTTAGATCAATCATAGATCCATATCAGTGCTCAATCATAGATCCAAAGCAGTGCTCAATCATAGATCCATAGCAATGCTCAATCATAGATCCATAGCATTGCTCAATCATAGATCTATAGCCTTGCTCAATCATAGATCCATAGCAGTGCTCAATCATAGATCCATAGCCTAGCTCAATCATAGACACATAGCAGTGCTCAATCATAGATCCATAGCAGTGCTCAATCATAGACCCATAGCAGTTCTCAATCATTGACCCATAGCAGTGCTCAATCATAGATCCATAGCAATGCTCAATCATAGATCCATAGCCTAGCTCAATCATAGATCCATATCATTGCTCAATCATAGATCCATAGCATTGCTCAATCATGGATCCATATCCTAGCTCAATCATATATTCATATCCTAGCTCAATCATAGATCCTTATCTTAGCTCAATCATATGTCCATATCTTAGCTCAATCATAGATCCTTATCTTAGCTCAATCATAGATCCTTATCTTAGCTCAATCATAGATCCATATCTTAGCTTAATCAAAGATCCTTATATTAGCTCAATCATATGTCCATATCTTAGCTCAATCATAGATCCATATCATAGCTCAATCAGAGATCCATATCCTAGCTCAATCATAGATCAATATCCTAGCTCAATCATAGATCCATAACCTAGCTCAATCATAGATCCATATCCTAGCTCAATCATAGATCCCTACCAATGCCCAATCATAGATCCATATCATTGCTCAATCATAGATCCATAGCAGTGCTCAATCATAGATCCATAGCATTGCTCAATCATAGATCCATAGCAATGCTCAATCATAGATCCATAGCATTGCTCAATCATAGATCCATAGCATTGCTCAATCATAGATCCATAGCATTGCTCAATCATAGATCCATAGCAGTGCTCAATCATAGATCCTTAGCCTAGCTCAATCATAGATCCATAGCCTAGCTCAATCATAGATCCATAGCCTAGCTCAATCATAGATCCATAACATTGCTCAACCATTAATCCATAGCAATGCTCAATCATAGATCCATATCCTAGCTCAATCATATATCCATAACATTGCTCAATCATAGATCCATAGCATTGCTCAATCATAGATCCATAGCAGTGCTCAATTATAGATCTATAGCAGTGCTCAATCATAGATCCATAGCTTAGCTCAATCATAGATCCATATCCTAGCTCAATCATAGATCCATATCCTAGCTCAATCATAGATCCATATCCTAGGTCAATCATAGATCCATAGCAATGCTCAATCATAGATCAATAACATTGCTCAATCATAGATCCATAGCAATACTCAATAATAAATCCATAGCAGTGCTCAATCATAGATCCTTAGCCTAGCTCAATCATAGATCCATAGCCTAACTCAATCATAGATCCATAGCCTAGCTCAATCATAGATCCATAACATTTCTCAACTATAGGTCCATAGCAATGCTCAATCATAGATCCATATACTAGCTCAATCATAGATCCATAACATTGCTCAATCATAGATCCATAGCTTAGCTCAATCATAGATCCATATCAGTGCTCAATCATAGATCCAAAGCAGTGCTCAATCATAGATCCATAGCAGTGCCCAATCATAGATCCATAGCCTAGCTCAATCATAGATCCATAGCATTGCTCAATCATTGATCCATAGCAATGCTCAATCATAGATCCATAGCATTGCTCAATCATAGATCCATAGCAGTGCTCAATCATAGATCAATAGCATTGCTCAATCATAGATCCATACCAATGCTCAATCATAGATCCATAGCATTGCTCAATCATAGATCCATAGCAGTGCTCAATCATAGATCCATAACATTGCTCAATCATAGATCCATATCCTAGCTCAATCATAGATCCATAGCAGTGCTCAATCATAGATCCATAGCATTGCTCAATCATAGATCCATATCCTAGCTCAATCATAGAACCATATCCTAGCTCAATCATAGATCCTTATCTTAGCTCAATCATAGGTCCATATCTTAGCTCAATCATAGATCCATATCTAGCTCAATCATAGATCCATATCCTAGCTCAATCATAGATCCATACCAATGCCAATCATAGATCCATAGCATTGCTCAATCATAGATCCATAGCAGTGCAATCATAGATCCATAGCATTGCTCAATCATAGATCCATAGCATTGCTCAATCATAGATCCATAGCATTGCTCAATCATAGATCCATAGCATTGCTCAATCATAGATCCATAGCAGTGCTCAATCATAGATCCATAGCCTAGCTCAATCATAGATCCATAGCCTAGCTCAATCATAGATCCATAGTCTAGCTCAATCATAGATCCATAACATTGCTCAACCATCGATCCATAGCAATGCTCAATCATAGATCCATATCCTAGCTCAATCATAGATCCATAACATTGCTCTACCATAGATCCATAGCAATGCTCAATCATAGATCCATAACATTGCTCAATCATAGATCCATAGCAGTGCTCAATCATAGATCCATATCAGTGCTCAATCATAGATCCAAAGCAGTGCTCAATCATAGATCCATAGCAATGCTCAATCATAGATCCATAGCATTGCTCAATCATAGATCCATAGCTTTGCTCAATCATAGATCCATAGCAGTGCTCAATCATAGATCCATAGCAGTGCTCAATCATAGATCCATATCAGTGCTCAATCATAGATCCAAAGCAGTGCTCAATCATAGATCCAGAGCAATGCTCAATCATAGTTCCATAGCATTGCTCAATCATAGGTCCATAGCCTTGCTCAATCATAGATCCATAGCAGTGCTCAATCATAGATCCATAGCTTAGCTCAATCATAGATCCATATCAGTGCTCAATCATAGATCCAAAGCAGTGCTCAATCATAGATCCATAGCAGTGCCCAATCATAGATTCATAGCCTAGCTCAATCATAGATCCATAGCATTGCTCAATCATTGATCCATAGCAATGCTCAATCATAGATCCATAGCAATGCTCAATCATAGATCCATAGCCTAGCTCAATCATAGATCCATATCCTAGCTCAATCATAGATCCATATCCTAGTTCAATCATAGATCCCTACCAATGCCCAATAATAGATCCATAGCATTGCTCAATCATAGATCCATAGCAGTGCTCAATCATAGATCAATAACATTGCTCAATCATAGATCCATAGCAATACTCAATAATAAATCCATAGCAGTGCTCAATCATAGATCCTTAGCCTAGCTCAATCATAGATCCATAGCCTAACTCAATCATAGATCCATAGACTAGCTCAATCATAGATCCATAACATTTCTCAACCATAGGTCCTTAGCAATGCTCAATCATAGATCCATTTCCTAGCTCAATCATAGATCCATAACATTGCTCAATCATAGATCCATAGCATTGCTCAATCATAGATCCATAGCAGTGCTCAATCATAGATCCATAGCAGTGCTCAATCATAGATCCATAGCTTAGCTCAATCATAGATCCATATCAGTGCTCAATCATAGATCCAAAGCAGTGCTCAATCATAGATCCATAGCAGTGCCCAATCATAGATCCATAGCCTAGCTCAATCATAGATCCATAGCATTGCTCAATCATTGATCCATAGCAATGCTCAATCATAGATCCATAGCCTAGCTCAATCATAGACCCATACCAATGCTCAACCATAGATCCATAGCATTGCTCAATCATAGATCCATAGCAGTGCTCAATCATAGATCAATAGCATTGCTCAATCATAGATCCATACCAATGCTCAATCATAGATCCATAGCATTGCTCAATCATAGATCCATAGCAGTGCTCAATCATAGATCCATAACATTGCTCAATCATAGATCCATATCCTAGCTCAATCATAGATCCATAGCAGTGCTCAATCATAGATCCATATCCTAGCTCAATCATAGAACCGTATCCTAGCTCAATCATAGATCCTTATCTTAGCTCAATCATAGGTCCATATATTAGCTCAATCATAGATCCATATCCTAGCTCAATCATAGATCCATATCCTAGCTCAATCATAGATCCATACCAATGCCCAATCATAGATCCATAGCATTGCTCAATCATAGATCCATAGCATTGCTCAATCATAGATCCATAGCATTGCTCAATCATAGATCCATAGCAGTGCTCAATCATAGATCCATAGCAGTGCTCAATCATAGATCCATAGAAATGCTCAATCATAGATCCATAGCAGTGCTCAATCATAGATCCATAGCCTAGCTCAATCATAGATCCATAGCCTAGCTCAATCATAGATCCATAGTCTAGCTCAATCATAGATCCATAACATTGCTCAACCATCGATCCATAGCAATGCTCAATCATAGATCCATATCCTAGCTCAATCATAGATCCATAACATTGCTCAACTATAGATCCATAACATTGTTCAACCATAGATCCATAGCAATGCTCAATCATAGATCCATATCCTAGCTCGATCATAGATCCATAACATTGCTCTACCATAGATCCATAGCAATGCTCAATCATAGATCCATAGCATTGCTCAATCATAGATCCATATCAGTGCTCAATCATAGATCCAAAGCAGTGCTCAATCATAGATCCATAGCAATGCTCAATCATAGTTCCATAGCATTGCTCAATCATAGATCCATAGCCTTGCTCAATCATAGATCCATAGCATTGCTCAATCATAGATCCATAGCAGTGCTCAATCATAGATCCATAGCAGTGCTCAATCATAGATCCATAGCTTAGCTCAATCATAGATCCATATCAGTGCTCAATCATAGATCCATAGCAGTGCCCAATCATAGATCCATAGCCTAGCTCAATCATAGATCCATAGCATTGCTCAATCATTGATCCATAGCAATGCTCAATCATAGATCCATAGCCTAGCTCAATCATAGACCCATAGCAATGCTCAACCATAGATCCATAGCATTGCTCAATCATAGATCCATAGCAGTGCTCAATCATAGATCAATAGCATTGCTCAATCATAGATCCATACCAATGCTCAATCATAGATCCATAGCATTGCTCAATCATAGATCCATAGCAGTGCTCAATCATAGATCCATAACATTGCTCAATCATAGATCCATATCCTAGCTCAATCATAGATCCATAGCATTGCTCAATCATAGATCCACATCCTAGCTCAATCATAGAACCATATCCTAGCTCAATCATAGATCCTTATCTTAGCTCAATCATAGGTCCATATCTTAGCTCAATCATAGATCCATATCCTAGCTCAATCATAGATCCATATCCTAGCTCAATCATAGATCCATACCAATGCCCAATCATAGATCCATAGCATTGCTCAATCATAGATCCATAGCAGTGCTCAATCATAGATCCATAGCATTGCTCAATCATAGATCCATAGCAGTGCTCAATCATAGATCCATAGCAGTGCTCAATCATAGATCCATAGCAGTGCTCAATCATAGATCCATAGCTAGCTCAATCATATATCCATAGCAGTGCTCAATCATAGATCCATAACATTGCTCAATCATAGATCCATATCCTAGCTCAATCATAGATCCATAGCATTGCTCAATCATAGATCCAATCCTAGCTCAATCATAGACCATATCCTAGCTCAATCATAGATCCTTATCTTAGCTCAATCATAGGTCCATATCTTAGCTCAATCATAGATCCATATCCTAGCTCAATCATAGATCCATATCCTAGCTCAATCATAGATCCATACCAATGCCCAATCATAGATCCATAGCATTGCTCAATCATAGATCCATAGCATTGCTCAATCATAGATCCATAGCTTTGCTCAATCATAGATCCATAGCAGTGCTCAATCATAGATCCATAGCAGTGCTCAATCATAGATCCATAGCAGTGCTCAATCATAGATCCATAGCCTAGCTCAATCATAGATCCATAGCCTAGCTCAATCATAGATCCATACTAGCTCAATCATAGATCCATAACATTGCTCAACCATCGATCCATAGCAATGCTCAATCATAGATCCATATCCTAGCTCAATCATAGATCCATAACATTGCTCAACCATAGATCCATAACATTGTTCAACCATAGATCCATAGCAATGCTCAATCATAGATCCATATCCTAGCTCAATTCAATCATAGATCCATAACATTGCTCTACCATAGATCCATAGCAATGCTCAATCATAGATCCATAGCATTGCTCAATCATAGATCCATAGCAGTGCTCAATCATAGATCCATATCAGTGCTCAATCATAGATCCAAAGCAGTGCTCAATCATAGATCCATAGCAATGCTCAATCATAGATCCATAGCATTGCTCAATCATAGATCCATAGCTTTGCTCAATCATAGATCCATAGCAGTGCTCAATCATAGATCCATAGCAGTGCTCAATCATAGATCCATATCAGTGCTCAATCATAGATCCAAAGCAGTGCTCAATCATAGATCCATAGCAATGCTCAATCATAGTTCCATAGCATTGCTCAATCATAGATCCATAGCCTTGCTCAATCATAGATCCATTGCAGTGCTCAATCATAGATCCATAGCCTAGCTCAATCATAGACCCATATCAGTGCTCAATCATAGATCCATAGCAGTTCTCAATCATAGACCCATAGCAGTGCTCAATCATAGATCTATAGCAGTGCTCAATCATAGATCCATAGCAGTGCTCAATCATAGATCCATAGCCGTGCTCAATCATAGATCCATTGCATTGCTCAATCATAGATCCATAGCAGTACTCAATCATAGATCCATAGCAGTGCTCAATCGTAGATCCATAGCATTGCTCAATCATAGATCCATAGCAATGCTCAATCATAGATCCATAGCCTAGCTCAATCATAGACCCATACCAATTCTCAATCATAGATCCATAGCATTACTCAATCATAGATCCATAGCAGTGCTCAATCATAGATCCATAGCATTGCTCAATCATATATCCATACCAATGCTCAATCATAGATACATAGCATTGCTCAATCATAGATCCATAGCAGTGCTCAATCATAGATCCATACCAATGCTCAATCATAGATACATAGCAGTGCTCAATCATAGATCCATAGCAGTGCTCAATCATAGATCCATAGCATTGCTCAATCATAGATCCATATCCTAGCTCAATCATAGATCCATAGCAGTGCTCAATCATAGATCCATAGCATTGCTCAATCATAGATCCATATCCTAGCTCAATCATATATCCATATCCTAGCTCAATCATAGATCCATAGCATTGCTCAATCATATAGTCATATCCTTGTTCAATCATAGATCCTTATCTTAGCTCAATCATATGTCCATATCTTAGCTCAATCATAGATCCATATCCTAGATCAATCATAGATCCATATCCTAGCTCAATCATAGATCCATATCCTAGCTCAATCATAGATCCATATCCTAGGTCAATCATAGATCCATAGCAATGCTCAATCATAGATCAATAACATTGCTCAATCATAGATCCATAGCAATACTCAATAATAAATCCATAGCAGTGCTCAATCATAGATCCTTAGCCTAGCTCAATCATAGATCCATAGCCTAACTCAATCATAGATACATAGCCTAGCTCAATCATAGATCCATAGCATTGCTCAATCATATATCCATATCCTAACTCAATCATAGATCCTTATCTTAGCTCAATCATATGTCCATATCTTAGCTCAATCATAGATCCTTATCTTAGCTCAATCATAGATCCTTATCTTAGCTCAATCATATGTCCATATCTTAGCTCAATCATAGATCCATATCCTAGATCAATCATAGATCCATATCCTAGCTCAATCATAGATCCATATCCTAGCTCAATCATAGATCCATATCCTAGGTCAATCATAGATCCATAGCAATGCTCAATCATAGATCAATAACATTGCTCAATCATAGATCCATAGCAATACTCAATAATAAATCCATAGCAGTGCTCAATCATAGATCCTTAGCCTAGCTCAATCATAGTTCCATATCCTAGCTCAATCATAGATCCATAACATTGCTCAATCATAGATCCATAGCATTGCTCAATCATAGATCCATAGCAGTGCTCAATCATAGATCCATAGCAGTGCTCAATCATAGATCCATAGCTTAGCTCAATCATAGATCCATATCAGTGCTCAATCATAGATCCAAAGCAGTGCTCAATCATAGATCCATAGCAGTGCCCAATCATAGATCCATAGCCTAGCTCAATCATAGATCCATAGAATTGCTCAATCATTGATCCATAGCAATGCTCAATCATAGATCCATAGCATTGCTCAATCATAGATCCATAGCAGTGCTCAATCATAGATCAATAGCATTGCTCAATCATAGATCCATACCAATGCTCAATCATAGATCCATAGCATTGCTCAATCATAGATCCATAACATTGCTCAATCATAGATCCATATCCTAGCTCAATCATAGATCCATAGCAGTGCTCAATCATAGATCCATAGCATTGCTCAATCATAGATCCATATCCTAGCTCAATCATAGAACCATATCCTAGCTCAATCATAGATCCTTATCTTAGCTCAATCATAGGTCCATATCGTAGCTCAATCATAGATCCATATCCTAGCTCAATCATAGATCCATATCCTAGCTCAATCATAGATCCATACCAATGCCCAATCATAGATCCATAGCATTGCTCAATCATAGATCCATAGCAGTGCTCAATCATAGATCCATAGCATTGCTCAATCATAGATCCATAGCATTGCTCAATCATAGATCCATAGCATTGCTCAATCATAGATCCATAGCATTGCTCAATCATAGATCCATAGCATTGCTCAATCATAGATCCATAGCAGTGCTCAATCATAGATCCATAGCCTAGCTCAATCATAGATCCATAGCCTAGCTCAATCATAGATCCATAGTCTAGCTCAATCATAGATCCATAACATTGCTCAACCATCGATCCATAGCAATGCTCAATCATAGATCCATATCCTAGCTCAATCATAGATCCATAACATTGCTCTACCATAGATCCATAGCAATGCTCAATCATAGATCCATAACATTGCTCAATCATAGATCCATAGCAGTGCTCAATCATAGATCCATATCAGTGCTCAATCATAGATCCAAAGCAGTGCTCAATCATAGATCCATAGCAATGCTCAATCATAGATCCATAGCATTGCTCAATCATAGATCCATAGATTTGCTCAATCATAGATCCATAGCAGTGCTCAATCATAGATCCATAGCAGTGCTCAATCATAGATCCATATCAGTGCTCAATCATAGATCCAAAGCAGTGCTCAATCATAGATCCATAGCAATGCTCAATCATAGATCATAGCATTGCTCAATCATAGATCCATAGCATTGCTCAATCATAGATCCATAGCATTGCTCAATCATAGATCCATAGCATTGCTCAATCATAGATCCATAGCCTAGCTCAATCATAGATCCATAGCCTAGCTCAATCATAGATCCATACCAATGCCTAATCATAGATCCATAGCATTGCTCAATCATAGATCCATAGCATTGCTCAATCATAGATCCATAGCAATGCTCAATCATAGATCCATAGCATTGCTCAATCATAGATCCATAGCATAGCTCAATCATAGATCCATAGCAGTGCTCAATCATAGATCCATAGCTTAATAGCTTAGCTCAATCATAGATCCATATCAGTGCTCAATCATAGATCCATAGCATTGCTCAATCATAGATCCATA
>CM026397.1:90507394-90530056 GCA_014843695.1 Archivesica marissinica | reverse complement strand
TCCACAGCCACACCACTTGCATTCACAGTCACACCACTTGCATCCAGTCACACCACTTGCCTCCACTGTCACACCACTTGCATCCAGAGTCACACCACATCATCCAGTCACGCCACTTGCCTCCACAGTCACGCCACTTGCCCCCACAGTCACACCACTTGCCTCCACAGTCACACCACTTGCCTCCACAGTCACACTACTTGCCTCCACAGTCACACCACTTGCCTCCACAGTCACACCACTTGCCTCCACAGTCACACCACTTGTCTCCACAGCATCCACAGTCACACCACTTGCATCCACAATCACACCACTTGCCTCCACAGTCACTTTCCTCCACAGTCACACCACTTGCCTCCACAGTCACACCACTTGCCTCCACAGTCACACCACTTGTCTCCACAGCATCCACAGTCACACCACTTGCATTCACAGTCACACCACTTGCATCCAGTCACACCACTTGCCTCCACTGTCACACCACTTGCATCCACAGTCACACCACAGCATCCAGTCACGCCACTTGCCTCCACAGTCACGCCACTTGCCTCCACAGCATCCAGTCACACCACTTGCCTCCACAGTCACACCACTTGCCTCCACAGTCACACCACTTGTCTCCACAGCATCCACAGTCACACCACTTACATCCACAGTCACACCACTTGCCTCCACAGCATCCACAGTCACACCACTTGCCTCCACAGTCACATCACTTGCCTCCACTTCCTTCCTGTAATACTTGTATTTCCCTACTTCTTATTAATGAATTAATTACAGTCAAACCTGTGTTAGTGTTCACCTCTATTAAGTAGTCAACCTGTATTAAGCTGCCAGTTTCCAGATTCCCAATATGTTAATTTATTATACATTTAACCTCCTAAGAAGCAGTGACCTGTGCTAAGTAGCCACTTTATGTGATTCCCTTGACTGGCTGCTTAAGACAAGTTTGACTGTACATCCATTTCTACTTTCAGATTTGATACTACAAAATAAACTTGCATGAAAACGTTAATGCAAACCTTCGAATAGTCTTTCCATTACAGCTCTTGTTTTTTATGACCTATTAGCTACATTGTTTTCATACATTACTTAGACAGGATGATTCTGTTGACATTGAAATATGGCATGTAGCGTCAATGTATTTATTGGCTGTGTTGCCAGTGATCATTCTAGAGGATGTGGGCAAAATAGTTGCCCTAGGGACGCTGACTTTGCCCTCTGGGGGCCCCACTTCTCCCTAATTTTTTGTTTACGATTTTCATACAAAATGTTGTCCACTAAGATACACTGGCCAAATAACATCTTTTATAGATGCGATCACACGCTTTCTCACTTCTCCCAAAAATTCTAAACCAGAATAAACCTGGTTGCAATTACAAACTTTCAATGAGAGACATGTGTAACGGTATGTATATCAACCAATTCTGTGAGATGGATGTAGACAGCCTGGTTGGTACAGTCTATAGAGCACTCACTCTGTAAGCAAGGTGCTCCACGTTTGAGTCGCGGACTTGCTGCATGTTTTTGTCACCTGTGTTACACATTTTGTTATTTTACTAATGTTTTTCTATAGCATTGCTATGAAGGCACAATGTATATCTGATTGAGTTCTGCATTTTGTTATTTTACTAATGTATTTCTATGGCGTCTATTCATCTATTCAGTTCATATCCAAGTGTAGACCATCTATTCAGTTCATATCCAAGTGTAGACCATCTATTCAGTTCATATCCAAGTGTAGACCATCTATTCAGTTCATATCCAAGTGTAGACCATCTATTGAGTTCATATCCAAGTGTAGACCATCTATTCAGTTCATATCCAAGTGTAGACCATCTATTCAGTTCATATCCAAGTGTAGACCATCTATTCAATTCATATCCAAGTGTAGACCATCTATTCAGTTCATATCCAAGTGTAGACCATCTATTCAATTCATATCCAAGTGTAGACCATATATTCAATTCATATCCAAGTGTAGACCATCTATTCAGTTCATATCCAAGTGTAGACCATCTATTCAGTTCATATCCAAGTATAGAGAATGTAGACCATCTATTCAGTTCATATCCAAGTGTAGACCATCTATTCAGTTCATATCCAAGTGTAGAGAATGTAGACCATCTATGCAATTCATATCCAAGTGTAGAGAATGCAGACCATCTATTCAGTTCATATCCAAGTGTAGAGAATGCAGACCATATATTCAGTTCATATCCAAGTGAGAGAATGTAGACCATCTATTCAGTTCATATACAAGTGTAGAGAATGCAGACCATCTATTCAATTCATATCCAAGTGTAGAGAATGCAGACCATATATTCAGTTCATATCCAAGTGTAGAGAATGCAGACCATCTATTCAATTCATATCCATGTGTAGAGAATGTAGACCATATATTCAATTCATATCCAAGTGTAGAGATTGTAGACCATCTATTCAGTTCATATCCAAGTGTAGAGAATGTAGACCATATATTCAATTCATATCCAAGTGTAGAGAATGTAGACCATCTATTCAGTTCATATCCAAGTGTAGAGAATGCAGACCATCTATTCAGTTCATATACAAGTGTAGAGAATGCAGACCATCTATTCAATTCATATCCAAGTGTAGAGAATGCAGACCATCTATTCAGTTCATATACAAGTGTAGAGAATGTAGATCATATATTCAGTTCATATCCAAGTGTAGAGAATGCAGACCATCTATTCAATTCATATCCAAGTGTAGAGAATGTAGACCATCTATTCAGTTCATATCCAAGTGTAGATAATGCAGACCATCTATTCAGTTCATATACAAGTGTAGAGAATGCAGACCATCTATTCAATTCATATCCAAGTGTAGAGAATGCAGACCATCTATTCAGTTCATATCCAAGTGTAGACCATCTATTCAATTCATATCCAAGTGTAGAGAATGCAGACCATCTATTCAGTTCATATCCAAGTGTAGACCATCTATTCAATTCATATCCAAGTGTAGACCATCTATTCAATTCATATCCAAGTGTAGACCATCTATTCAATTCATATCCAAGTGTAGACCATCTATTCAATTCATATCTAAGTGTAGACCATCTATTCAGTTCATATCCAAGTGTAGACCATCTATTTAGTTCATATCCAAGTGTAGAGAATGTAGACCATCTATTCAATTCATATCCAAGTGTAGAGAATGCAGACCATCTATTCAGTTCATATCCAAGTGTAGAGAATGCAGACCATATATTCAGTTCATATCCAAGTGAGAGAATGTAGACCATCTATTCAGTTCATATACAAGTGTAGAGAATGCAGACCATCTATTCAATTCATATCCAAGTGTAGAGAATGCAGACCATCTATTCAGTTCATATCCAAGTGTAGAGAATGCAGACCATATATTCAGTTCATATCCAAGTGTAGAGAATGTAGACCATCTATTCAATTCATATCCAATTGTAGAGAATGTAGACCATCTATTCAGTTCATATCCAAGTGTAGAGAATGCAGACCATCTATTCAATTCATATCCAAGTGTAGAGAATGTAGACCATCTATTCAGTTCATATCCAAGTGTAGACTATCTATTCAGTTCATATCCAAGTGTAGACCATCTATTCAATTCATATCCAAGTGTAGACCATCTATTCAATTCATATCCAAGTGTAGACCATCTATTCAATTCATATCCAAGTGTAGACCATCTATTCAATTCATATCCAAGTGTAGACCATCTATTCAGTTCATATCCAAGTGTAGACCATCTATTCAGTTCATATCCAAGTGTAGAGAATGTAGACCATCTATTCAATTCATATCCAAGTGTAGAGAATGCAGACCATCTATTCAGTTCATATCCAAGTGTAGAGAATGCAGACCATATATTCAGTTCATATCCAAGTGAGAGAATGTAGACCATCTATTCAGTTCATATACAAGTGTAGAGAATGCAGACCATCTATTCAATTCATATCCAAGTGTAGAGAATGCAGACCATCTATTCAGTTCATATCCAAGTGTAGAGAATGCAGACCATGTATTCAGTTCATATCCAAGTGTAGAGAATGTAGACCATCTATTCAATTCATATCCAAGTGTAGAGAATGTAGACCATCTATTCAGTTCATATCCAAGTGTAGAGAATGCAGACCATCTATTCAGTTCATATACAAGTGTAGAGAATGCAGACCATCTATTCAATTCATATCCAAGTGTAGAGAATGTAGACCATCTATTCAGTTCATATCCAAGTGTAGACCATCTATTCAGTTCATATCCAAGTGTAGACCATCTATTCAATTCATATCCAAGTGTAGACCATCTATTCAATTCATATCCAAGTGTAGACCATCTATTCAATTCATATCCAAGTGTAGACCATCTATTCAGTTCATATCCAAGTGTAGACCATCTATTCAGTTCATATCCAAGTATATAGAATGTAGACCATCTATTCAGTTCGTATCCAAGTATAGACCATCTATTCAGTTCATATCCAAGTGTAGAGAATGTAGACCATCTATTCAGTTCATATCCAAGTATAGAGAATGCAGACCATATATTCAGTTCATATCCAAGTGTAGAGAATGTAGACCATCTATTCAGTTCATATTCAACTATAGAGAATGTAGACCATCTATTCAGTTCATATCCAAGTGTAGAGAATGTAGACCATCTATTCAGTTCATATTCAAGTGTAGAGAATGCAGACCATCTATTCAGTTCATATCCAAGTGTAGAGAATGCAGACCATATATTCAGTTCATATCCAAGTGTAGAGAATGCAGACCATCTATTCAGTTCATATACACGTGTAGAGAATGTAGACCATCCATTCAGTTCATATCCAAGTGTAGATAATGTAGACCATCTATTCAGTTCATATCCAAGTGTAGAGAATGTAGACCATCTATTCAGTTCATATCCAAGTGTAGGCCATCTATTCAGTTCATATCCAAGTGTAGAGAATGTAGACCATCTATTCAGTTCATATCCAAGTGTAGACCATCTATTCAATTCATATCCAAGTGTAGACCATCTATTCAATTCATATCCAAGTGTAGACCATCTATTCAATTCATATCCAAGTGTAGACCATCTATTCAGTTCATATCCAAGTGTAGACCATCTATTCAGTTCATATCCAAGTATAGAGAATGTAGACCATCTATTCAGTTCGTATCCAAGTGTAGACCATCTATTCAGTTCATATCCAAGTGTAGAGAATGTAGACTATCTATTCAGTTCATATCCAAGTGTAGACAATGCAGACCATCTATTCAGTTCATATCCCGTGTAGAGAATGCAGACCATATTCAGTTCATATCCAAGTGAGAGAATGTAGACCATCTATTCAGGTCATATACAAGTGTAGAGAATGTAGACCATCTATTCATTTCATATCCAAGTGTAGAGAATGTATACCATCTATTCAGTTCATATCCAAGTGTAGAGAATGTAGACCATCTATTCAGTTCATATCCAAGTGTAGAGAATGCAGACCATCTATTCAGTTCATATACAAGTGTAGAGAATGCAGACCATCTATTCAATTCATATCCAAGTGTAGAGAATGTAGACCATCTATTCATTTCATATCCAAGTGTAGAGAATGCAGACCGTCTATTCAATTCATATCCAAGTGTAGAGAATGTATACCATCTATTCAGTTCATATACAAGTGTAGAGAATGTAGACCATATATTCAGTTCATATCCAAGTGTAGAGAATGTAGATCATCTATTCAGTTCATATACATGTGTAGAGAATGTATACCATCTATTCAGTTCATATACAAGTGTAGAGAATGTAGACCATATATTCAGTTCATATCCAACTATAGAGAATGTAGACCATCTATTCAATTCATATCCAAGTGTAGAGAATGCAGACCATCTACGGTTCATATCCAAGTGTAGAGAATGTAGACCATCTATTCAGTTCATATCCAAGTGTAGAGAATGCAGACCATCTATTCAGTTCATATCCAAGTGTAGAGAATGCAGACCATATATTCAGTTCATATCCAAGTGAGAGAATGTAGACCATCTATTCAGTTCATATACAAGTGTAGAGAATGCAGACCATCTATTCAATTCATATCCAAGTGTAGAGAATACAGACCATATATTCAGTTCATATCCAAGTGTAGACAATGCAGACCATCTATTCAGTTCATATCCAAGTGTAGAGAATGCAGACCATCTATTCAGTTCATATCCAAGTGTAGAGAATGCAGACCATATATTCAGTTCATATCCAAGTGAGAGAATGTAGACCATCTATTCAGTTCATATACAAGTGTAGAGAATGCAGACCATCTATTCAATTCATATCCAAGTGTAGAGAATGCAGACCATCTATTCAGTTCATATCCAAGTGTAGAGAATGCAGACCATATATTCAGTTCATATCCAAGTGTAGAGAATGTAGACCATCTATTCAATTCATATCCAAGTGTAGAGAATGTAGACCATCTATTCAGTTCATATCCAAGTGTAGAGAATGCAGACCATCTATTCAGTTCATATCCAAGTGTAGAGAATGCAGACCATCTATTCAATTCATATCCAAGTGTAGACCATCTATTCAGTTCATATCCAAGTGTAGACCATCTATTCAGTTCATATCCAAGTATAGAGAATGTAGACCATCTATTCAGTTCGTATCCAAGTGTAGACCATCTATTCAGTTCATATACAAGTGTAGAGAATGCAGACCATCTATTCAATTCATATCCAAGTGTAGAGAATGTAGACCATCTATTCATTTCATATCCAAGTGTAGAGAATGCAGACCGTCTATTCAATTCATATCCAAGTGTAGAGAATGTATACCATCTATTCAGTTCATATACAAGTGTAGAGAATGTAGACCATATATTCAGTTCATATCCAAGTGTAGAGAATGTAGATCATCTATTCAGTTCATATACATGTGTAGAGAATGTATACCATCTATTCAGTTCATATACAAGTGTAGAGAATGTAGACCATCTATTCAGTTCATATCCAACTATAGAGAATGTAGACCATCTATTCAGTTCATATCCAAGTATAGAAAATGCAGACCATATATTCAGTTCATATCCAAGTGTAGAGAATGTAGACCATCTATTCAGTTCATATTCAAGTGTAGAGAATGTAGACCATCTATTCAGTTCATATCCAAGTGTAGAGAATGTAGACCATCTATTCAGTTCATATCCAAGTGTAGAGAATGCAGACCATCTATTCAGTTCATATCCAAGTGTAGAGAATGCAGACCATCTATTCAGTTCATATCCAAGTGTAGAGAATGTAGACCATCTATTCAGTTCATATCCAAGTGTAGAGAATGCAGACCATCTATTCAGTTCATATACAAGTGTAGAGAATGCAGACCATCTATTCAATTCATATCCAAGTGTAGAGAATGTAGACCATCTATTCAGTTCATATCCAAATGTAGAGAATGCAGACCATCTATTCAGTTCATATACAAGTGTAGAGAATGCAGACCATCTATTCAATTCATATCCAAGTGTAGAGAATGCAGACCATATATTCAGTTCATATACAAGTGTAGAGAATGTAGACCATCTATTCAGTTCATATCCAAGTGTAGAGAATGCAGACCATCTATTCAGTTCATATACAAGTATAGAGAATGCAGACCATCTATTCAATTCATATCCAAGTGTAGAGAATGCAGACCATCTATTCAGTTCATATCCAAGTGTAGACCATCTATTCAATTCATATCCAAGTGTAAACCATCTATTCAATTCAAATCCAAGTGTAGACCACCTATTCAATTCATATCCAAGTGTAGACCATCTATTCAATTCATATCCAAGTGTAGACCATCTATTCAGTTCATATCCAAGTGTAGACCATCTATTCAGTTCATATCCAAGTGTAGAGAATGTAGAACATCTATTCAGTTCATATCCAAGTGTAGAGAATGCAGACCATCTATTCTGTTCATATCCAAGTGTAGAGAATGCAGACCATATATTCAGTTCATATCCAAGTGAGAGAATGTAGACCATCTATTCGGTTCATATCCAAGTGTAGAGAATGTAGAACATCTATTCAGTTCATATCCAAGTGTAGAGAATGCAGACCATCTATTCTGTTCATATCCAAGTGTAGAGAATGCAGACCATATATTCAGTTCATATCCAAGTGAGAGAATGTAGACCATCTATTCAGTTCATATACAAGTGTAGAGAATGCAGACCATCTATTCAATTCATATCCAAGTGTAGAGAATGCAGACCATATATTCAGTTCATATCCAAGTGTAGAGAATGTAGACCATCTATTCAGTTCATATCCAAGTGTAGAGAATGTAGATCATCTATTCAGTTCATATACATGTGTAGAGAATGTATACCATCTATTCAGTTCATATACAAGTGTAGAGAATATAGACCATCTATTCAGTTTATATCCAAGTATAGAGAATGTAGACCATCTATTCAGTTCGTATCCAAGTGTAGACCATCTATTCAGTTCATATCCAAGTGTAGAGAATGTAGACCATCTATTCAGTTCATATCCAAGTGTAGAGAATGCAGACCATCTATTCAGTTCATATCCAAGTGTAGAGAATGCAGACCATCTATTCAGTTCATATCCAAGTGTAGAGAATGCAGACCATATATTCAGTTCATATCCAAGTGAGAGAATGTAGACCATCTATTCAGTTCATATACAAGTGTAGACCATCTATTCAGTTCATATCCAAGTGTAGACCATCTATTCAGTTCATATCCAAGTGTAGAGAATGTAGACCATCTATTCAGTTCATATCCAAGTGTAGACCATCTATTCAGTTCATATCCAAGTGTAGAGAATGTAGACCATCTATTCAGTTCATATCCAAGTGTAGAGAATGTAGACCATCTATTCAGTTCATATCCAAGTGTAGAGAATGCAGACCATCTATTCAATTCATATCCAAGTGTAGAGAATGTAGACCATCTATTCAGTTCATATCCAAGTGTAGACCATCTATTCATTCATATCCAGTGTACATCTATTCAGTTCATATCCAAGTGTAGAGAATGTAGACCATCTATTCAGTTCATATCCAAGTGTAGAGAATGTAGACCATCTATTCAGTTCATATCCATGTAGGAATGTAGACCATCTATTCAGTTCATATCCAAGTGTAGAGAATGTAGACCATCTATTCAGTTCATATCCAAGTGTAGAGAATGCAGACCATCTATTCAGTTCATATCCAAGTGTAGAGAATGCAGACCATCTATTCAGTTCATATCCAAGTGTAGAGAATGTAGACCATCTATTCAGTTCATATCCAAGTGTAGAGAATGTAGACCATCTATTCAGTTCATATCCAAGTGTAGAGAATGCAGACCATCTATTCAGTTCATATCCAAGTGTAGAGAATGCAGACCATCTATTCATTCATATCCAAGTGTAGAGAATGTAGACCATCTATTCAGTTCATATCCAATGTAGAGAATGCAGACCATCTATTCAGTTCATATACAAGTGTAGAGAATGCAGACCATCTATTCAATTCATATCCAAGTGTAGAGAATGCAGACCATATATTCAGTTCATATACAAGTGTAGAGAATGTAGACCATCTATTCAGTTCATATCCAAGTGTAGAGAATGCAGACCATCTATTCAGTTCATATACAAGTATAGAGAATGCAGACCATCTATTCAATTCATATCCAAGTGTAGAGAATGCAGACCATCTATTCAGTTCATATCCAAGTGTAGACCATCTATTCAGTTCATATCCAAGTATAGAGAATGTAGACCATCTATTCAGTTCGTATCCAAGTGTAGACCATCTATTCAGTTCATATCCAAGTGTAGAGAATGTAGACTATCTATTCAGTTCATATCCAAGTGTAGACAATGCAGACCATCTATTCAGTTCATATCCACGTGTAGAGAATGCAGACCATATATTCAGTTCATATCCAAGTGAGAGAATGTAGACCATCTATTCAGGTCATATACAAGTGTAGAGAATGTAGACCATCTATTCATTTCATATCCAAGTGTAGAGAATGTATACCATCTATTCAGTTCATATCCAAGTGTAGAGAATGTAGACCATCTATTCAGTTCATATCCAAGTGTAGAGAATGCAGACCATCTATTCAGTTCATATACAAGTGTAGAGAATGCAGACCATCTATTCAATTCATATCCAAGTGTAGAGAATGTAGACCATCTATTCATTTCATATCCAAGTGTAGAGAATGCAGACCGTCTATTCAATTCATATCCAAGTGTAGAGAATGTATACCATCTATTCAGTTCATATACAAGTATAGAGAATGTAGACCATATATTCAGTTCATATCCAAGTGTAGAGAATGTAGATCATCTATTCAGTTCATATACATGTGTAGAGAATGTATACCATCTATTCAGTTCATATACAAGTGTAGAGAATGTAGACCATATATTCAGTTCATATCCAACTATAGAGAATGTAGACCATCTATTCAATTCATATCCAAGTGTAGAGAATGTAGACCATCTATTCAGTTCATATCCAAGTGTAGAGAATGTAGACCATCTATTCAGTTCATATCCAAGTGTAGAGAATGCAGACCATCTATTCAGTTCATATCCAAGTGTAGAGAATGCAGACCATATATTCAGTTCATATCCAAGTGAGAGAATGTAGACCATCTATTCAGTTCATATACAAGTGTAGAGAATGCAGACCATCTATTCAATTCATATACAAGTGTAGAGAATGCAGACCATCTATTCAATTCATATCCAAGTGTAGAGAATGCAGACCATCTATTCAGTTCATATCCAAGTGTAGAGAATGCAGACCATATATTCAGTTCATATCCAAGTGTAGAGAATGTAGACCATCTATTCAATTCATATCCAAGTGTAGAGAATGTAGACCATCTATTCAGTTCATATCCAAGTGTAGAGAATGCAGACCATCTATTCAGTTCATATCCAAGTGTAGAGAATGCAGACCATCTATTCAATTCATATCCAAGTGTAGACCATCTATTCAGTTCATATCCAAGTGTAGACAATCTATTCAGTTCATATCCAAGTATAGAGAATGTAGACCATCTATTCAGTTCGTATCCAAGTGTAGACCATCTATTCAGTTCATATACAAGTGTAGAGAATGCAGACCATCTATTCAATTCATATCCAAGTGTAGAGAATGTAGACCATCTATTCATTTCATATCCAAGTGTAGAGAATGCAGACCGTCTATTCAATTCATATCCAAGTGTAGAGAATGTATACCATCTATTCAGTTCATATACAAGTGTAGAGAATGTAGACCATATATTCAGTTCATATCCAAGTGTAGAGAATGTAGATCATCTATTCAGTTCATATACATGTGTAGAGAATGTATACCATCTATTCAGTTCATATACAAGTGTAGAGAATGTAGACCATCTATTCAGTTCATATTCAACTATAGAGAATGTAGACCATCTATTCAGTTCATATCCAAGTGTAGAGAATGTAGACCATCTATTCAGTTCATATCCAAGTGTAGAGAATGCAGATCATCTATTCAGTTCATATCCAAGTGTAGAGAATGCAGACCATCTATTCAATTCATATCCATGTGTAGAGAATGTAGACCATCTATTCAGTTCATATCCAAGTGTAGAGAATGCAGACCATCTATTCAGTTCATATACAAGTGTAGAGAATGCAGACCATCTATTCAATTCATATCCAAGTGTAGAGAATGTAGACCATCTATTCAGTTCATATCCAAGTGTAGAGAATGCAGACCATCTATTCAGTTCATATACAAGTGTAGAGAATGCAGACCATCTATTCAATTCATATCCAAGTGTAGAGAATGCAGACCATCTATTCAGTTCATATACAAGTGTAGAGAATGTAGACCATCTATTCAGTTCATATCCAAGTGTAGAGAATGCAGACCATCTATTCAGTTCATATACAAGTATAGAGAATGCAGACCATCTATTCAATTCATATCCAAGTGTAGAGAATGCAGACCATCTATTCAGTTCATATCCAAGTGTAGACCATCTATTCAATTCATATCCAAGTGTAAACCATCTATTCAATTCATATCCAAGTGTAGACCACCTATTCAATTCATATCCAAGTGTAGACCATCTATTCAATTCATATCCAAGTGTAGACCATCTATTCAGTTCATATCCAAGTGTAGACCATCTATTCAGTTCATATCCAAGTGTAGAGAATGTAGAACATCTATTCAGTTCATATCCAAGTGTAGAGAATGCAGACCATCTATTCTGTTCATATCCAAGTGTAGAGAATGCAGACCATATATTCAGTTCATATCCAAGTGAGAGAATGTAGACCATCTATTCGGTTCATATCCAAGTGTAGAGAATGTAGAACATCTATTCAGTTCATATCCAAGTGTAGAGAATGCAGACCATCTATTCTGTTCATATCCAAGTGTAGAGAATGCAGACCATATATTCAGTTCATATCCAAGTGAGAGAATGTAGACCATCTATTCAGTTCATATACAAGTGTAGAGAATGCAGACCATCTATTCAATTCATATCCAAGTGTAGAGAATGCAGACCATATATTCAGTTCATATCCAAGTGTAGAGAATGTAGACCATCTATTCAGTTCATATCCAAGTGTAGAGAATGTAGATCATCTATTCAGTTCATATACATGTGTAGAGAATGTATACCATCTATTCAGTTCATATACAAGTGTAGAGAATATAGACCATCTATTCAGTTTATATCCAAGTATAGAGAATGCAGACCATATATTCATTTCATATCCAAGTATAGAGAATGCAGACCATATATTCATTTCATATCCAAGTGTAGAGAATGTAGACCATCTATTCAGTTCATATCCAACCATAGAGAATGTAGACCATCTATTCAGTTCATATCCAAGTATAGAGAATGTAGATCTATTCAATTCATATCCAAGTGTAGAGAATGCAGACCATATATTCAGTTCATATCCAAGTGTAGAGAATGCAGACCATCTATTCAGTTCATATACAAGTGTAGAGAATGTAGACCATCTATTCAATTCATATCCAAGTGTAGAGAATGTAGACCATCTATTCAGTTCATATCCAAGTGTAGAGAATGCAGACCATCTATTCAGTTCATATACAAGTGTAGAGAATGCAGACCATCTATTCAATTCATATCCAAGTGTAGAGAATGTAGACCATCTATTCAGTTCATATCCAAGTGTAGACCATCTATTCAGTTCATATCCAAGTGTAGACCATCTATTCAATTCATATCCAAGTGTAGACCATCTATTCAATTCATATCCAAGTGTAGACCATCTATTCAATTCATATCCAAGTGTAGAGAATGTAGACCATCTATTCAGTTCATATCCAAGTGTAGACCATCTATTCAGTTCATATCCAAGTGTAGAGAATGTAGACTATCTATTCAGTTCATATCCAAGTGTAGACAATGCAGACCATCTATTCAGTTCATATCCAAGTGTAGAGAATGCAGACCATATATTCAGTTCATATCCAAGTGAGAGAATGTAGACCATCTATTCAGTTCATATACAAGTGTAGAGAATGTAGACCATCTATTCATTTCATATCCAAGTGTAGAGAATGTAGACCATCTATTCAGTTCATATCCAAGTGTAGACCATCTATTCAGTTCATATCCAAGTGTAGAAATGACTCTATTCAGTTCATATCCAAGTGTAGAGAATGCAGACCATCTATTCAGTTCATATCCAAGTGTAGAGAATGCAGACCATCTATTCAGTTCATATACAAGTGTAGAGAATGCAGACCATCTATTCAATTCATATCCAAGTGTAGAGAATGTAGACCATCTATTCATTTCATATCCAAGTGTAGAGAATGCAGACCGTCTATTCAATTCATATCCAAGTGTAGAGAATGTATACCATCTATTCAGTTCATATACAAGTGTAGAGAATGTAGACCATATATTCAGTTCATATCCAAGTGTAGAGAATGTAGATCATCTATTCAGTTCATATACATGTGTAGAGAATGTATACCATCTATTCAGTTCATATACAAGAGTAGAGAATGTAGACCATATATTCAGTTCATATCCAACTATAGAGAATGTAGACCATCTATTCAGTTCATATCCAAGTATAGAGAATGCAGACCATATATTCAGTTCATATCCAAGTGTAGAGAATGTAGACCATCTATTCAGTTCATATCCAAGTGTAGAGAATGTAGACCATCTATTCAGTTCATATCCAAGTGTAGAGAATGCAGACCATCTATTCAGTTCATATCCAAGTGTAGAGAATGCAGACCATCTATTCAATTCATATCCATGTGTAGAGAATGTAGACCATATATTCAGTTCATATCCAAGTGTAGAGAATGCAGACCATCTATTCAGTTCATATACAAGTGTAGAGAATGCAGACCATCTATTCAATTCATATCCAAGTGTAGAGAATGTAGACCATCTATTCAGTTCATATCCAAGTGTAGAGAATGCAGACCATCTATTCAGTTCATATACAAGTGTAGAGAATGTAGACCATCTATTCAATTCATATCCAAGTGTAGAGAATGCAGACCATCTATTCAGTTCATATACAAGTGTAGAGAATGTAGATCATATATTCAGTTCATATCCAAGTGTAGAGAATGCAGACCATCTATTCAATTCATATCCAAGTGTAGATAATGTAGACCATCTATTCAGTTCATATCCAAGTGTAGAGAATGCAGACCATCTATTCAGTTCATATACAAGTATAGAGAATGCAGACCATCTATTCAATTCATATCCAAGTGTAGAGAATGCAGACCATCTATTCAATTCATATCCAAGTGTAGATAATGTAGACCATCTATTCAGTTCATATCCAAGTGTAGACCATGTATTCAGTTCATATCCAAGTGTAGACCATCTATTCAATTCATATCCAAGTGTAGACCATCTATTCAATTCATATCCAAGTGTAGACCATCTATTCAATTCATATCCAAGTGTAGACCATCTATTCAGTTCATATCCAAGTGTAGACCATCTATTCAGTTCATATCCAAGTATAGAGAATGTAGACCATCTATTCAGTTCGTATCCAAGTGTAGACCATCTATTCAGTTCATATCCAAGTGTAGAGAATGTAGACTATCTATTCAGTTCATATCCAAGTGTAGACAATGCAGACCATCTATTCAGTTCATATCCAAGTGTAGAGAATGCAGACCATATATTCAGTTCATATCCAAGTGAGAGAATGTAGACCATCTATTCAGGTCATATACAAGTGTAGAGAATGTAGACCATCTATTCATTTCATATCCAAGTGTAGAGAATGTATACCATCTATTCAGTTCATATCCAAGTGTAGAGAATGTAGACCATCTATTCAGTTCATATCCAAGTGTAGAGAATGCAGACCATCTATTCAGTTCATATACAAGTGTAGAGAATGCAGACCATCTATTCAATTCATATCCAAGTGTAGAGAATGTAGACCATCTATTCATTTCATATCCAAGTGTAGAGAATGCAGACCGTCTATTCAATTCATATCCAAGTGTAGAGAATGTATACCATCTATTCAGTTCATATACAAGTGTAGAGAATGTAGACCATATATTCAGTTCATATCCAAGTGTAGAGAATGTAGATCATCTATTCAGTTCATATACATGTGTAGAGAATGTATACCATCTATTCAGTTCATATACAAGTGTAGAGAATGTAGACCATCTATTCAGTTCATATCCAACTATAGAGAATGTAGACCATCTATTCAGTTCATATCCAAGTATAGAAAATGCAGACCATATATTCAGTTCATATCCAAGTGTAGAGAATGTAGACCATCTATTCAGTTCATATTCAACTATAGAGAATGTAGACCATCTATTCAGTTCATATCCAAGTGTAGAGAATGTAGACCATCTATTCAGTTCATATCCAAGTGTAGAGAATGCAGACCATCTATTCAGTTCATATCCAAGTGTAGAGAATGCAGACCATCTATTCAGTTCATATCCAAGTGTAGAGAATGCAGACCATCTATTCAATTCATATCCATGTGTAGAGAATGTAGACCATCTATTCAGTTCATATACAAGTGTAGAGAATGCAGACCATCTATTCAATTCATATCCAAGTGTAGAGAATGTAGACCATCTATTCAGTTCATATCCAAGTGTAGAGAATGCAGACCATCTATTCAGTTCATATACAAGTGTAGAGAATGCAGACCATCTATTCAATTCATATCCAAGTGTAGAGAATGCAGACCATATATTCAGTTCATATACAAGTGTAGAGAATGTAGACCATCTATTCAGTTCATATCCAAGTGTAGAGAATGCAGACCATCTATTCAATTCATATCCAAGTATAGAGAATGTAGACCATCTATTCAGTTCATATCCAAGTGTAGAGAATGCAGACCATCTATTCAGTTCATATCCAAGTGTAGAGAATGAGACCATCTATTCAATTCATATCCAAGTGTAGAAATGAGACCATCTATTCAGTTCATATCCAAGTGTAGACCATCTATTCAATTCATATCCAAGTGTAGACCATCTATTCAATTCATATCCAAGTGTAGACCATCTATTCAGTTCATATCCAAGTGTAGACCATCTATTCAGTTCATATCCAAGTGTAGAGAATGTAGACCATCTATTCAATTCATATCCAAGTGTAGAGAATGCAGACCATCTATTCGGTTCATATCCAAGTGTAGAGAATGTAGACCATCTATTCAGTTCATATCCAAGTGTAGAGAATGCAGACCATCTATTCTGTTCATATCCAAGTGTAGAGAATGCAGACCATATATTCAGTTCATATCCAAGTGAGAGAATGTAGACCATCTATTCAGTTCATATACAAGTGTAGAGAATGCAGACCATCTATTCAATTCATATCCAAGTGTAGAGAATACAGACCATATATTCAGTTCATATCCAAGTGTAGAGAATGTAGACCATCTATTCAGTTCATATCCAAGTGTAGAGAATGTAGATCATCTATTCAGTTCATATACATGTGTAGAGAATGTATACCATCTATTCAGTTCATATACAAGTGTAGAGAATATAGACCATCTATTCAGTTTATATCCAAGTATAGAGAATGCAGACCATATATACATTTCATATCCAAGTATAGAGAATGCAGACCATATATTCATTTCATATCCAAGTGTAGAGAATGTAGACCATCTATTCAGTTCATATCCAACCATAGAGAATGTAGACCATCTATTCAGTTCATATCCAAGTATAGAGAATGTAGATCTATTCAATTCATATCCAAGTGTAGAGAATGCAGACCATATATTCAGTTCATATCCAAGTGTAGAGAATGCAGACCATCTATTCAGTTCATATACAAGTGTAGAGAATGTAGACCATCTATTCAATTCATATCCAAGTGTAGAGAATGTAGACCATCTATTCAGTTCATATCCAAGTGTAGAGAATGCAGACCATCTATTCAGTTCATATACAAGTGTAGAGAATGCAGACCATCTATTCAATTCATATCCAAGTGTAGAGAATGTAGACCATCTATTCAGTTCATATCCAAGTGTAGACCATCTATTCAGTTCATATCCAAGTGTAGACCATCTATTCAATTCATATCCAAGTGTAGACCATCTATTCAATTCATATCCAAGTGTAGACCATCTATTCAATTCATATCAAGTGTGTTTTGTTCTATCAAAGTGTAGACCATCTATTCAGTTCATATCCAAGTGTAGAGAATGTAGACCATCTATTCAGTTCATATCCAAGTGTAGAGAATGCAGACCATCTATTCAGTTCATATCCAAGTGTAGAAATGCAGACCATATGAATGTAGACCATTTCAGTTCATATACAAGTGTAGAGAATGTAGACCATCTATTCAGTTCATATCCAAGTGTAGAGAATGTAGACCATCTATTCAGTTCATATCCAAGTGTAGAGAATGTAGACCATCTATTCAGTTCATATCCAAGTGTAGAGAATGCAGACCATCTATTCAGTTCATATACAAGTGTAGAGAATGCAGACCATCTATTCAATTCATATCCAAGTGTAGAGAATGCAGACTTTTTTTCCAAGTGTAGAGAATGTAGACCATCTATTCAGTTCATATACAAGTGTAGAGAATGTAGACCATCTATTCAGTTCATATCCAAGTGTAGAGAATGTAGACCATCTATTCAGTTCATATCCAAGTGTAGAGAATGTAGACCATCTATTCAGTTCATATCCAAGTGTAGAGAATGTAGACCATCTATTCAGTTCATATCCAAGTGTAGAGAATGTAGACCATCTATTCAGTTCATATCCAAGTGTAGAGAATGTAGACCATCTATTCAGTTCATATCCAAGTGTAGAGAATGTAGACCATCTATTCAGTTCATATCCAAGTGTAGAGAATGTAGACCATCTATTCAGTTCATATCCAAGTGTAGAGAATGTAGACCATCTATTCAGTTCATATCCAAGTGTAGAGAATGTAGACCATCTATTCAGTTCATATCCAAGTGTAGAGAATGCAGACCATCTATTCAGTTCATATCCAAGTGTAGAGAATGTAGACCATCTATTCAGTTCATATCCAAGTGTAGAGAATGTAGACCATCTATTCAGTTCATATACAAGTGTAGAGAATGTAGACCATCTATTCATTCATATCCAAGTGTAGAGAATGCAGACCATCTATTCAGTTCATATCCAAGTGTAGACCATCTATTCAGTTCATCCAAGTGTAACCATCTATTCAATCATATCCAAGTGTAGAAATATTCAATTCATATCCAAGTGTAGACCATCTATTCAATTCATATCCAAGTGTAGACCATCTATTCAGTTCATATCCAAGTGTAGACCATCTATTCAGTTCATATCCAAGTGTAGAGAATGTAGACCATCTATTCAGTTCATATCCAAGTGTAGAGAATGCAGACCATCTATTCTGTTCATATCCAAGTGTAGAGAATGCAGACCATATATTCAGTTCATATCCAAGTGAGAGAATGTAGACCATCTATTCAGTTCATATACAAGTGTAGAGAATGTAGACCATCTATTCAATTCATATCCAAGTGTAGAGAATGTAGACCATCTATTCAGTTCATATCCAAGTGTAGAGAATGCAGACCATCTATTCGGTTCATATCCAAGTGTAGAGAATGTAGACTATCTATTCAGTTCATATCCAAGTGTAGAGAATGTAGATCATCTATTCAGTTCATATATACATGTGTAGAGAATGTATACCATCTATTCAGTTCATATACAAGTGTAGAGAATATAGACCATCTATTCAGTTTATATCCAACTATAGAGAATGTAGACCATCTATTCAGTTCATATCCAAGTATAGAGAATGCAGACCATATATTCATTTCATATCAAAGTATAGAGAATGCAGACCATATATTCATTTCATATCCAAGTGTAGAGAATGTAGACCATCTATTCAGTTCATATCCAACCATAGAGAATGTAGACCATCTATTCAGTTCATATCCAAGTATAGAGAATGTAGATCTATTCAATTCATATCCAAGTGAGAGAATGTAGACCATCTATTCAGTTCATATACAAGTGTAGAGAATGTAGACCATCTATTCAGTTCATATTCAACTATAGAGAATGTAGACCATCTATTCAGTTCATATCCAAGTGTAGAGAATGTAGACCATCTATTCAGTTCATATCCAATTGTAGAGAATGCAGACCATCTATTCAGTTCATATCCAAGTGTAGAGAATGCAGACCATCTATTCAATTCATATCCATGTGTAGAGAATGTAGACCATCTATTCAGTTCATATCCAAGTGTAGAGAATGCAGACCATCTATTCAGTTCATATACAAGTGTAGAGAATGCAGACCATCTATTCAATTCATATCCAAGTGTAGAGAATGTAGACCATCTATTCAGTTCATATCCAAGTGTAGAGAATGCAGACCATCTATTCAGTTCATATACAAGTGTAGAGAATGCAGACCATCTATTCAATTCATATCCAAGTGTAGAGAATGCAGACCATCTATTCAGTTCATATACAAGTGTAGAGAATGTAGACCATCTATTCAGTTCATATCCAAGTGTAGAGAATGCAGACCATCTATTCAATTCATATCCAAGTGTAGAGAATGTAGACCATCTATTCAGTTCATATCCAAGTGTAGAGAATGCAGACCATCTATTCAGTTCATATACAAGTATAGAGAATGCAGACCATCTATTCAATTCATATCCAAGTGTAGAGAATGCAGACCATCTATTCAGTTCATATCCAAGTGTAGACCATCTATTCAATTCATATCCAAGTGTAAACCATCTATTCAATTCATATCCAAGTGTAGACCATATATTCAATTCATATCCAAGTGTAGACCATCTATTCAATTCATATCCAAGTGTAGAGAATGTAGACCATCTATTCAGTTCATATCCAAGTGTAGAGAATGCAGACCATCTATTCGGTTCATATCCAAGTGTAGAGAATGTAGACCATCTATTCAGTTCATATCCAAGTGTAGAGAATGCAGACCATCTATTCTGTTCATATCCAAGTGTAGAGAATGCAGACCATATATTCAGTTCATATCCAAGTGAGAGAATGTAGACCATCTATTCAGTTCATATACAAGTGTAGAGAATGTAGACCATCTATTCAATTCATATCCAAGTGTAGAGAATGTAGACCATCTATTCAGTTCATATCCAAGTGTAGAGAATGCAGACCATCTATTCGGTTCATATCCAAGTGTAGAGAATGTAGACCATCTATTCAGTTCATATCCAAGTGTAGAGAATGCAGACCATCTATTCTGTTCATATCCAAGTGTAGAGAATGCAGACCATATATTCAGTTCATATCCAAGTGAGAGAATGTAGACCATCTATTCAGTTCATATACAAGTGTAGAGAATGCAGACCATCTATTCAATTCATATCCAAGTGTAGAGAATACAGACCATATATTCAGTTCATATCCAAGTGTAGAGAATGTAGATCATCTATTCAGTTCATATATACATGTGTAGAGAATGTATACCATCTATTCAGTTCATATACAAGTGTAGAGAATATAGACCATCTATTCAGTTTATATCCAACTATAGAGAATGTAGACCATCTATTCAGTTCATATCCAAGTATAGAGAATGCAGACCATATATTCATTTCATATCCAAGTATAGAGAATGCAGACCATGTATTCATTTCATATCCAAATGTAGAGAATGTAGACCATCTATTCAGTTCATATCCAACCATAGAGAATGTAGACCATCTATTCAGTTCATATCTAAGTATAGAGAATGTAGATCTATTCAATTCATATCCAAGTGAGAGAATCAGAATGTAGACCATCTATTCAGTTCATATACAAGTGTAGAGAATGTAGACAATCTATTCAATTCATATCCAAGTGTAGAGAATGTAGACCATCTATTCAGTTCATATCCAAGTGTAGAGAATGCAGACCATCTATTCAGTTCATATACAAGTGTAGAGAATGCAGACCATCTATTCAATTCATATCCAAGTGTAGAGAATGTAGACCATCTATTCAGTTCATATCCAAGTGTAGAGAATGCAGACCATCTATTCAGTTCATATACAAGTGTAGAGAATGCAGACCATCTATTCAATTCATATCCAAGTGTAGAGAATGTAGACCATCTATTCAGTTCATATCCAAGTGTAGAGAATGCAGACCATCTATTCAGTTCATATACAAGTGTAGAGAATGCAGACCATCTATTCAATTCATATCCAAGTGTAGAGAATGTAGACCATCTATTCAGTTCATACAAGTGTAGACCATCTATTCAGTTCATATCCAAGTGTAGAGAATGTAGACCATCTATTCAGTTCATATCCAAGTGTAGAGAATGCAGACCATATATTCAGTTCATATCCAAGTGTAGAGAATGTAGACCATCTATTCAGTTCATATCCAAGTGTAGAGAATGTAGACCATCTATTCAGTTCATATCCAGTGTGGTGGTTTAGTTCATATCCAAGTGTAGAGAATGCAGACCATCTATTCAGTTCATATCCAAGTGTAGAGAATGCAGACCATCTATTCAGTTCATATCCAAGTGTAGAGAATGTAGACCATCGATTCAGTCATAACAGTGTAGAGAATGCAGACCATCTATTCAGTTCATATCCAAGTGTAGAGAATGTAGACCATCTATTCAGTTCATATCCAAGTGAGACCATCTATCAGTTCATATCCAAGTGTAGACCATCTATTCAGTTCATATAGAATGTAGACCATCTATTCAGTTCATATACAAGTGTAGGGAATGTAGACCATCTATTCAGTTCATATCCAAGTTTAGAGAATGTAGATCATCTATTCAGTTCATATCCATGTGTAGAGAATGTAGACCATCTATTCAATTCATATCGATGTGTAGAGAATGTAGACCATCTATTCAGTTCATATACAAGTGTAGAGAATGTAGACCATCTATTCAGTTCATATCCAAGTGTAGAGAATGTAGACCATCTATTCAGTTCATATACAAGTGTAGGGAATGTAGACCATCTATTCAGTTCATATCCAAGTGTAGAGAATGCAGATCATCTATTCAGTTCATATCCATGTGTAGAGAATGTAGACCATCTATTCAGTTCATATCCAAGTGTAGAGAATGT
>CM026397.1:90445133-90506394 GCA_014843695.1 Archivesica marissinica | reverse complement strand
ACGGTAAGCCTTTTTCTCAACCACCCAACTGAATAATGACATCAACCACGCGTTTTGACCCTAACCCTGGGCGGAGCAAGTGATGAAGGCGTTCTTTATGCGTGGTTGATACTATATTCTGATCGGCTGGTTGAGATAAAGATTTTACGGATCTCTACGCGTGCCGGGAAAAATGAAAACCAACATTAATATATCACTAGTGTGTAAATCAAGTTAGTTGAAGGTTTATTTTTACTGTGATATTTCTTATGTTCGTTTGCATTATTTGATGTCATAAATGTATCTTAAAGAGCATTTATGAACAATTTTAATATGTCATATTTTCGCGAGGTTTTTATTGCAGGTCATACACCGCTATAAATTTCCATACCACCATTATACGGTCAGACACCGCTATTGCAATTTACATAGACCACCATTATAACACACAGTGCCATTAGATTTCCCCAAAAATAGTTTGGCACAAAAGACAGTAGTTTTCAACAGACTGACCTTTGAGACAGGAAAATGTCAAATTTCAATGAGGTTGACCAATTGCATTTTTTTAAATTTCCCACTAAAGGCACCCACCCCCTACTCTGAAGGTAATTTGAACACTGACACCTGCATTTATAATATGCTGTTTATTTGTCACCAATAGCTATGCAATATTCCAAAATGCAGCTCATATATTATTATAGAAGAGAAGAGCGCTGCGCAACAGGAAAGTCGAATTCTGAAATTCTGCGGTAACTCGCACCCAAATTTATAAAAATAAAATACTTGTAGTGAAACAAATGATCTAAAACGTAAATCGGTAACCTATTTAGTACTGCTAACTTTAATTCGCTGTTATGTCTGACTAAACCCCTTGGTAGGCTGGAAACCACCCTCGACCACTTCTTCGTCTCACCAGATCACGGACTCTCACAGATCCACGACCAACCTACTAGGCTTGACAATATCCTGGACCTGGTGTTCACAAACAACCCTTCTCTTGTGAAGACATCAACTTCAGTTCCTGGAATCAGTGACCATGCAATGGCAGTGACCGACATCAACATTATACCACGTATCATCAAACAGAAACCCAGAAAGATATTCATCTATTCAAAAGCTGATTGGCTAAAGATCCAACAAGATGCTAGCCTACTATCCGTCTCCACCACTAGCATAGACCATTCCACATCTGTAGAAGAACTTTGGCAAACCTTCAAACTTGGCATATCAAACATTATGGACAAACACATACCATCTAAAATGAGTAAACACCGGAAGTCACTACCATGGTTCAACAGAAAGCTCCAGAAGATGACAAAGAGGAAGGCCCGTCTTTACAAACATGCAAAGGAAAGTCACCAATGGCAAACCTACAAAGAATACCAGAAAGAGTGCAAACGAACATTTAAAAAGGCCGAGATCGACCACATCAACAGCACCATCCAAAAAGGACTAGACGAGAATAACACAAAGCCTTTCTGGAGATACGTGAAATCTCGCAGACAAGACAACACAGGCATCTCTCCACTAAAGAAAATGGGACAGCTCCTAAACAACAGTAAAGACAAAGCCCAAATACTCGTTGATCAATTTAGCTCCGTATTCACTAAAGAAGATCCTCAAAACCCTGGAACCCCCCTGACATAAATCGGAGACCGACACCAAAAATCCCTGACCTCCAGATCACCACCAAAGGAGTTGAAAATTTGCTGAACAAAATTGACATTTCAAAAGCTAGAGGTCCTGATGACATTGCAAATATAATGCTGAAAAACTGTGCTTCACAACTTGCACCCACATTGCGCTATATTTTCCAAAGATCAGTGGACTCCGGCATGCTCCCCAAAGACTGGAGGAATGCAAACGTCGCTCCTGTATTCAAGAAAGGGGATGTACATCTTGCAGAAAACTATCGACCAGTATCTCTAACCTCCATCTCCTGCAAGCTATTAGAACATATTATCTGCAAACACATACTAGACCACCTCGATCATCATAAAATTCTAACATCACTCAACCATGGATTCAGATCAGGATACTCTTGCGAAACACAGCTTATCACAACGATGCACGACCTATTCATAAACCACGATAAGGGATCCCAAATTGACATTGCTATCCTAGATTTCTCTAAAGCGTTCGACACCGTACCCCACGAGAAGCTACTATACAAGCTGAGAAACTACGGCATTGATGGTCAAATCAACAATTGGCTCAGGGACTTCCTAACAAACAGACACATGCAAGTGGTAGTTGATGGTGAATCATCAAAACCAGTACACGTCGATTCTGGAGTACCACAAGGCACTGTCCTAGGACCTCTTCTGTTCCTGTGCCATATAAACGACTTGCCAGATACAGTGAAATCACAAGTTCGTTTATTTGCCGATGACTGTATAGATGCATCCGATCAGTAAGGGACCACGTGATACTACAGAGAGACCTGGAGGCACTGGAAATATGGGCAACGTCATGGGGGATGCGCTTTAATGCCAAGAAATGCTACATACTAAGCATCAACAGCAAATCGTCTCATTTCTACGAACTAGACAAGCAGTTCCTACAACAAGTTGACGAAAATCCTTATCTCGGTGTCACCATACAGTCCGATCTGAAATGGAACTCGCACATCCTAAAACTTACAAAGAAAGCAAACTCATCGCTCGGCTTCATCAGGCGCAACCTAAACCACTGCCCAGCAACTTGCAGGAAGACAGCATATCTAGCTCTTGTCCGCTCATCACTTGAGTATAGTTCCATAGTCTGGGACCCTACCTATGTAAAAGACATCGAGCGACTTGAGAAAGTTCAAAGGCAAGCGGCCAGATTCATCACTGGCGACTACCATTCCCGAGAAGAAGGCTGCATCACAAACATGCTGCAAAAACTGGAGCTCGAGAGCCTACAGTCCAGAAGGAAGGCCAAAAGGCTGACGTTCCTATACAAAGTGGTCGAGGGGAAGGTGCCAGCTTTACCTTGTCACGACATACTTACACCCATAAGGGCTAAGCGAAACGTAAAAATACGTAAATTCACTCTACAATAAACATTCTAGAAAATCAAATTACAAATAATTCAAAGTGCTAGGGCCCTACTCTGAGGGTAATGTGTTGGTGAATGTTGCACTGACATCTACATTTATAATATGGTGTTTATTTGTCACCAAATAGTATGCAAATATTCTAAAATATTCCAAAATGCAGCTCATATATTGTATTTTAATATTTAGAAGTCATTTTCACTATTGCTGACAATACCTACTCAGCCAATCAGTTCATGTATCAATAACTCTTAAAGCAGCATTACATCGTATGACATAAAATATATTTGAAAAATTCAAATTTTACGTATGGTAATGCTGCAACACATTCTTATATTATAATTTGTATAATTATGTTCAATTAGTAAACAGTGTTTTTTTGCAATAAAACAAACTCGAAACCGAAAGTAGGACTTTCCGAGTCGATCAGGTCACGCGCATTTGTTTACAATCGGAACCGGATGTACATTCGGGATGAATCGTCCGCCTTCGGCAATGATGAAAAAACTGAATTGCCGTCAAAGATTGAAGTATGAACGATTACAGTAAGTTGAAACGGCCTCAATTATTATTACAATGTATCTCAAATGATGTAAATGTGATTGGGTTTTAATTGGAAACCGTGCAAAATGTTTCATATGCCGAATAAGTATTAAATTAATGTGAAACAACTTCAGAAGTTGTCATTCCACGCACATGGGATATTTTTAACATAATTTTCATAAATCATTATAAAGAAAATACGATTGTTTTGCAGAATTTGAGCATCAAGTATCTGGATAATCTTTATTAATTAATAGCTTCGTGGGGGCGGAGGATTTGCTTACATATCCTGTTTTTTATTGTGGCTAAAGTGCATTTCAGGTATTTAGTTTATAAAAAATTATTTTAGCTCGATTGCGAAACAAGTTCTTAAACTTATATTAATCACTCTCGAGACCTCATTCCTGATGGAATCCATCGCCACGAGGGAGAGAAGAGGCAACGTGGAATTTAAATGGGCATAATCGTAACGGCTCCAGCGGGGCTCGAACTCCGGACCTTTCGTCCGTGGTCCATTAAGTCGGCTAAGCCTGCAACATAGCTTTTTGTTGTTTTTGCAATACCTTTGATGATGTTTGCTGTGCAGACATACATGGCCATTATAATACAGTATTGTGCGCGAGATGTAGTCCTTTTAGAGGTACATTTGCTCATTCGGATGCGTATCAATGATATAAAAAGTGTTCTTCACTGAATCATGGATGTCACACAGGGCCACGTCACACATACAGTGAGTGACGCACCATCACAGTGAAGTCACATTGTTTGTTTAAAATGTTTTAATAAGATACTGTATTTTTTTCTTAATGGGATTCTGGCTGTTTATTTATGTACCTCATAGAAAATTCATTGCATTTACAGGTTGTCATTGAGCAGGGTGTTGAGAAGATGCAGAATCTGGTACTCAATGATCAATCTCCACCACCATAACCAGACCTCTACAACCAGCTGTTAGTACACAATATTGGTACAGGTGTGGACATTGCAATGAGATGGGGGCAGACTTGAACAAATAGTGTGGATGTCTGCCCAGCAACTGCATTTCAATGCGCAACGTAAGAATATATTCCAGTCATATATAGAGTATCAGTCAAATATGACTGTGCCAGTGCAAATCATAAATGTTTGGATGATATTTGCATCACTTAAAGTGTTACAAATGGAAGTTGATTGTGTGTGTGTTTTACAGATATTTAACGTCGCTACCTGTTGCCCATATGAGCTAACACCTCTTGAAGAGATTAATGATATTAGTGGATTGTGCAATGATACATACAGAGACGCATTTCATAGTCTCCTCTGCCTCGTTTACATGCACGGATTAAAGTCTTATCCGAAAGACTGATGCAAGTCATTTTAGTATGGTATAGGACTATAGGTGGTGAGTTTAACCTGCGTATTAACCACTGGACCACTACATAATTGAAGTTGATTCTGATCACAAATTACTATTCATTTGTTTATAAGTAACCTCACGTATATAGTTGGCTGTCCGATTGGCGCAGTGGTTAATGCGCTCGATTCTCACAAATGCAACCCGAGTTCGATCATCCTCACACTTGGAAGTATGTGAGATGGTACGGTGGTCACCAGATCAGACAGGTGAGTTTTCTCCGGGTACTCCGGTTTCCTCCGACACGAATGACCACAAATACTCTGTCATCCGCTCCAACAAGAGTGATTAATATAAGATGTTACAGCTTGTTTCCCAGTCATTGTTAAATAAATAAAAGTTTAAACTTAACCTCACACAGTTGTCACAGGTGAGCGATTCCATTGGACATCATTGATATACCACATCCCCCCTCCCTTATGTCCTAATGTTAATTAACGAAACTTCAACATTTTATAAATCATCTTTAATATCAGAAACCATAATTCTCAGATAATGTGGCTAGTGGATATGTATACTAGCTGTGTTACAACTATAAGCATTCATTGGGTGACCTGTTAAACTAGCATTAAATAGAATAAAAATAGTGTAATGTATTGTTTATTTTAATGTCACCCCTATTAAGGGCCAGCCATTTCTTGCGAGGTTTGAACTGTCGACCTCCCGCTACATATGTTGACACCGTAACCACTAGGCCACGGAGAATATGCAAACGTTCCAGATACTGTGTTTGTATAACCCTTTGAGCTCTTGTTTAAATTAACTTGCATCCTAGAAATTACTAACCTCAAATGTCACTAATACATTCAGACTTTGATGATAATTTACCCTCATTTCAGATTGAACAGTTGGTCCTCGACGGACAGGTTCTGACAGTGTCTTCGGTACTACATGGAAATGTTGGGACGCAATGGAACATACATGGAAATGTTGGGACACAATGGAACAAACTAAAAACCAAATAAAATTTCAATATTTGATATTATGGATCTTAATGAAATGAATTGCTGTATAATCATTTGGAATAAAAGTGCATTAAATGACAATTGTTCTCTTTCATTTCTTTGTTTCAAATAAAGTTTTAGTTTGAGGGGGAGATAAGTTACAGTCAGTAATCCTCCAATCATGTTGAGTCATCTGTCAGTTTTTCTTCACACTGCATAGTGTCTGGATATGATTGGCATTATCACATATATATCCATACTATTTCGGTTCTTTCATAACGTGTCCAGTTGATGCTATATTCTACATAGCCTGTAAATAAAATACAATATCAATAATACTGGTACTAAACCAAACTAGAGCCAGTTTACCCTGACAAACCAGACAATGGTTAAAATTATCGTCTAACTACTCCGTACTGATCTGGTTTTGTATGAAGCAACTGTTGTGTAAATGAGTTATGACACAATTCAGTATTGTAAGCTGGCCTAGTTTTACACAATGATCCCATTTTAACTCGGAAGTTTATATGAAGCTATTGACAGAATGCTACATCCACTATCTGTCTATATCTCCGTGGATGAGTATCTAAGGTAGTCTGTTACCTGCTTCTCAACTCACAATGAAATACTGCTGCCGATAATATACACCATACAATCTAGATATGCCTGTAAACAGTGTTTTACAAAATGTCACAAATACATCCATAAAACTAGGGAATAGCACTTGGATTGCTGGTATTTGACAAAAAAATAGCATGACCCCGATTAGAAATTGAAAGGTCAAACACATGGTATTGTTTATTTGACAGTTCATACGAGGTTTCCTACTATAGAAATCAATTGGAGTGGACTCGTCGCTGATCACACAGACATTTGACCGAATTCACACACAATCAACCCACTTTCTTTTACACCAGTAAACATCCACAAAGTCTATCAACATATATTTGAGATACCCTGTCCCCAGACAGACGTAGCTATAAACATTAGCACCCATTCCCATCGCATGGTTAATTATTGATTGATGGAAAAAACAAATTACATTCTCCAAGTTATATGAACATTTCTTTAGGTGGTGGCATATTCACGACCCTTTGAGGAGGGTTATATATTGTCCAAAGTATCGATATACAGTCAATAGAATAAACTATTACATGGTCATTCAGGCATTATAAATTTATACCTGTTTATATAATAATAATAAATTAAATAAGGTATGAGAATCTGGTCTATTAAAATAAAATAATTAATATGCGACACAACTGCTTTAGTGTAGATTCAATGTATTAATGAAGTTACCTTAATATGAATGATCTTACTGTTATTCAATATTGTGGTGTTTGCATCCTCGTTCATCTTGTGGACACTCGACAGTACCCTGATGCCTGACATGTCTTCAATAATACACAGTTCTGATCCAATTCTTCAACAAGAATGACACATACAGAATGACACATACCCATAACAATTCTTAATTTTAGCTGGGTGAATATCTTATCTAGTTTAAATTATTCAAATTGCTTGATTGCAAAACAAGTTATTTCATCATTAGTTTAATTGATCTAGCTAATTGGTCCTAGCAGACCATCTGTTAAGGTACACATATGTAATTTGCAGCCCATCCCTAAATAAAGACCCCCCTGTGCCATTTTAGAAAGGTGTATGGTAAGTGGAGTAACATGTAGATGTGTTGCCAGAAAAAAACCCACCCAAAATGCAAACTGGTTTTGGGGGGGTGGGGCTATTTTTGCGAATAGCCTTTAATGCATGAAAATCAGTAATGGAAATGTATACAATGATTCGTAATAATTATGTATCCTATGTATCAATCTTTGTTATGGCACAGTCTTTGGTATTTGTATCTATGGCTAAACACCATTTTTCACTTGTCTCCTGCATGTATATATTAAATTTAGAATTAATAGCGTATTAACTGTAAAAACAAATACATTCATTATTTCTTTGAATATCAATTGTATTCTAAGCACAACCAATTTGGTATTTACGAAAATATATAGGCGATAAAGTAACTGTCTTCCTTCTCAAATATGTCTTGGTTTTATACCCCGTGGGGGGCCCAATAAATTATAACGATTGTTTGTAAACAAGTATGTCCACTGACATACTATAGTTTGTTGATTTTAAGCCCTACAATGATTAAATAACTACTGGTAGTTATAAGATGCATCGTTAGTGCTCAAAACTAAAATAAAATAATTCTTACAAAATAAAACGTAGCAACAAACTCTGCGTTTAGTAGATAATACGCGACGGGATTGGTGAATTTCAATGTCTTTGTCTTTCTAAATCCTCCCCATTTGCCCCACGTTGTCTGTTTTAATTGAATTACTTGATATGTCGATTCATAACCGCTGTTGTCTAGGTCATCACAAGGGGTTTGACATTAATGGGACATACATACAATTCTGTCATGTTCAACGTGCTTTTCTACATCCGCTGTTTCACGCATGCGCGCTGTGCATATTTACATTTTGGTTTGTTGATAAACAAATTCGCGTACACAACGCTTTGTATTTATTGGAATTTTATCGTTTCTGGGCGACTATTTCGATTTTCATATAATAGATATATACCATTACAATAAACATTTCTGCACATAAATATGACTTTCTTCTGTCTTCCACATCACCATTGCACAGCACATGCCTTCAAATGGGACACTATGCAGAATGCTTAACATAGACGTTTGACCATTTTAGCAATAGAACTCTAAATTAGACATTTATAATGTCGTCACATATTAATCTTTACACTAACAGTGTAATATTTCTCATGAATATATGAAATAATGTCTGCATGAGACAGACATACCACATTCATAGTATTAGATAAGCCATTGTGGTAATTAGGAACAATTATTTGGGTAGATATAAAACGCAGATATTTCTGTATTTCTATATACAGTGTATAAAACGCAGACCAGTTCTGCAGACTGCAACTTGCAGACAATTGTATATCCTTGGGGGGAAAAGTGTATAAAACACAGACCAGTTCTGCAGACTGCAACTTGCAGACAATTGTATATCCTTGGGGGGAAAAGTGTATAAAACGCAGACCAGTTCTGCAGACTGCAACTTGCAGACAATTGTATATCCTTGGGGGGTAGGGGAAAGTGTATAAAACGCAGACCAGTTCTGCAGACTGCAACTTGCAGACAATTGTATATCCTTGGGTGAAAAGTGTATAAAACACAGACCAGTTCTGCAGACTGCAACTTGCAGACAATTGTATATCCTTGGGTGAAAAGTGTATAAAACACAGACCAGTTCTGCAGACTGCAACTTGCAGACAATTGTATATCCTTGGGTGAAAAGTGTATAAAATGCAAACCAGTTCTGCAGACTGCAACTTGCAGACAATTGTATATCCTTGGGTGAAAAGTGTATAAAATGCAGACCAGTTCTGCAAACTGCAACTTGCAGACAATTGTATATCCTTGGGGGGAAAAGTGTATAAAACACAGACCAGTTCTGCAGACAATTGTATATCCTTGGGGGGAAAAGTGTATAAAACGCAGACCAGTTCTGCAGACTGCAACTTGCAGACAATTGTATATCCTTGGGTGAAAAGTGTATAAAACACGGACCAGTTCTGCAGACTGCAACTTGCAGACAATTGTATATCCTTGGGGGGGGGGAAGTGAATAAAACGCAGACCAGTTCTGCAGACTGCAACTTGCAGACAATTGTATATCCTTGGGGGGTAGGGGAAAGTGTATAAAACGCAGACCAGTTCTGCAGACTGCAACTTGCAGACAATTGTATATCCTTGGGTGAAAAGTGTATAAAACACAGACCAGTTCTGCAACTTGCAGACAATTGTATATCCTTGGGTGAAAAGTGTATAAAACACAGACCAGTTCTGCAGACTGCAACTTGCAGACAATTGTATATCCTTGGGGGGAAAAGTGTATAAAACACAGACCAGTTCTGCAGACAATTGTATATCCTTGGGGGGAAAAGTGTATAAAACGCAGACCAGTTCTGCAGACTGCAACTTGCAGACAATTGTATATCCTTGGGTGAAAAGTGTATAAAACGCAGACCAGTTCTGCAGACTGCAACTTGCAGACAATTGTATATCCTTGGGTGAAAAGTGTATAAAACACGGACCAGTTCTGCAGACTGCAACTTGCAAACAATTGTATATCCTTGGGGGGGAAAAGTGTATAAAACGCAGACCAGTTCTGCAGACTGCAACTTGCAGACAATTGTATATCCTTGGGTGAAAAGTGTATAATACACAGACCAGTTCTGCAGACTGCAACTTGCAGACAATTGTATATCCTTGGGGGGAAAAGTGTATAAAACGCAGACCAGTTCTGCAGACTGCAACTTGCAGACAATTGTATATCCTTGGGTGAAAAGTGTATAATACACAGACCAGTTCTGCAGACTGCAACTTGCAGACAATTGTATATCCTTGGGTGAAAAGTGTATAAAACGCAGACCAGTTCTGCAGACTGCAACTTGCAGACAATTGTATATCCTTGGGTGAAAAGTGTATAATACACAGACCAGTTCTGCAGACAATTGTATATCCTTGGGGGGGGGAGTGTATAAAACGCAGACCAGTTCTGCAGACTGCAACTGGCAGACACTTGTATATCCTTGGGTGAAAAGTGTATAAAACGCAGACCAGTTCTGCAGACTGCAACTTGCAGACAATTGTATATCCTTGGGGGGAAAGTGTATAAAACACAGACCAGTTCTGCAGACTGCAACTTGCAGACAATTGTATATCCTTGGGTGAAAAGTGTATAAAACACAGACCAGTTCTGCAGACTGCAACTTGCAGACAATTGTATATCCTTGGGGGGAAAAGTGTATAAAACGCAGACCAGTTCTGCAGACTGCAACTTGCAGACAATTGTATATCCTTGGGGGGTAGGGGAAAGTGTATAAAACGCAGACCAGTTCTGCAGACTGCAACTTGCAGACAATTGTATATCCTTGGGTGAAAAGTGTATAAAACACAGACCAGTTCTGCAGACTGCAACTTGCAGACAATTGTATATCCTTGGGGGAAAAGTGTATAAAACGCAGACCAGTTCTGCAGACTGCAACTTGCAACAATTGTATATCCTTGGGGGGGGAAAGTGTATAAAACGCAGACCAGTTCTATAGACTGCAACTTGCAGACAATTGTATATCCTTGGGGGGGGGGGGAAAGAGTATAAAACGCAGACCAGTTCTGCAGACTGCAACTTGCAGACAATTGTATATCCTTGGGGGGGGGGAAAGTGTATAAAACGCAGACCAGTTCTGCAGACTGCAACTTGCAGACAATTGTATATCCTTGGGGGGAAAAGTGTATAAAATGCAGAGTATATCCTCGGTTATATTTAGAATTTATATTACTGTTGTATATTATCTCCCCTGTTACTGTTATGAATCCTGTCCCCAGTTACCATTACTATTGTAATTTATCTCCCCTGTTATAGTTGTAAAGTATATCCTCGGTTATTTTTAGAAATTATCTCCCTTGTTACTGTTATAAATTATGTTACAGTTGTAAATTATCTCCGCTGTTACTGTTATGAATCCTGTCCCCAGTTACTGTTTAAAATTATCTCCCCTGTTGCCGTTGTAAAGTATGTCCTCGGTTATACTCTACATTAGGATATGAACTATAGAAATCATCTGGATGGGTAACTTTTATAAAGACATACCGAGATAGAACAGTGCAGCAGTGATGACAAGTGTAAAATACTGTACAATGCATTGTTGTTCTGTATTATATCTAGAACAAAGTGCATTTTCGGTAATTGTTTTGCAACTTGTCAATAACTTCAGAGCAGTCTACATTCTTTACACTTGTATATGAACTGAATAGATGGTCAACATTCTCTACACTTGGATATGAACTGAATAGATATTCTACATTCTCTACACTTGTAGATGAACTGAATAGATGGTCTACATTCTCTACACTTGTATATGAACTGAATAGATATTCTACATTCTTTACACTTGTAGATGAACTGAATAGATGGTCAACATTCTCTACACTTGGATATGAACTGAATAGATATTCTACATTCTCTACACTTGGATATGAACTGAATAGATGGTCTACATTCTCTACACTTGGATATGAACTGAATAGATATTCTACATTATCTACACTTGGATATGAACTGAATAGATGGTTTACATTCTCTACACTTGTATATGAACTGAATAGATGGTCTACATTCTCTATACTTGGATATGAACTGAATAGATGGTCTGCATTCTCTACACTTGTATATGAACTGAATAGATGGTCTACATTCTCTACACTTGGATATGAATTGAATAGATGGTCTGCATTCTCTACACTTGGATATGAACTGAATAGACGGTCTACATTATCTACACTTGGATATGAACTGAATGGATGGTCTACATTCTCTACACTTGGATATGAACTGAATAGATGGCCTACACTTGGATATGAACTGAATAGATGGTCTACATTCTCTACACTTGGATATGAACTGAATAGATGGTCTACATTATCTACACTTGGATATGAACTGAATGGATGGTCTACATTCTCTACACGTGTATATGAACTGAATAGATGGTCTGCATTCTCTACACTTGGATATGAACTGAATATATGGTCTGCATTCTCTACACTTGGATATGAACTGAATAGATGGTCTGCATTCTCTACACTTGAATATGAACTGAATAGATGGTCTACATTCTCTACACTTGGATATGAACTGAATAGATGGTCTACATTCTCTATAGTTGAATATGAACTGAATAGATGGTCTACATTCTCTACACTTGGATATGAACTGAATATATGGTCTGCATTCTCTATACTTGGATATGAACTGAATAGATGGTCTACATTCTCTACACTTGGATATGAACTGAATAGATGGTCTATACTTGGATACGAACTGAATAGATGGTCTACATTCTATATACTTGGATATGAACTGAATAGATGGTCTACACTTGGATATGAACTGAATAGATGGTCTACACTTGGATATGAATTGAATAGATGGTCTACACTTGGATATGAATTGAATAGATGGTCTACACTTGGATATGAATTGAATAGATGGTCTACACTTGGATATGAACTGAATAGATGGTCTACACTTGGATATGAACTGAATAGATGGTCTACATTCTCTACACTTGGATATGAATTGAATAGATGGTCTGCATTCTCTACACTTGTATATGAACTGAATAGATGGTCTGCATTCTCTACACTTGGATATGAACTGAATAGATGGTCTACATTCTCTACACTTGGATATGAATTGAATAGATGGTCTACATTCTCTACACTTGTATATGAACTGAATAGATGGTCTACATTCTCTACACTTGGATATGAATTGAATAGATGGTCTGCATTCTCTACACTTGGATATGAACTGAATAGACGGTCTACATTATCTACACTTGGATATGAACTGAATAGATGGTCTACACTTGGATATGAACTGAATAGATGGTCTACATTCTCTACACTTGGATATGAACTAAATAGATGGTCTACATTCTCTACACGTGTATATGAACTGAATAGATGGTCTGCATTCTCTACACTTGGATATGAACTGAATATATGGTCTGCATTCTCTACACTTGGATATGAACTGAATAGATGGTCTGCATTCTCTACACTTGGATATGAACTGAATAGATGGTCTACATTCTCTATAGTTGAATATGAACTGAATAGATGGTCTACATTCTCTACACTTGGATATGAACTGAATATATGGTCTGCATTCTCTATACTTGGATATGAACTGAATAGATCGTCTACATTCTCTACACTTGGATATGAACTGAATAGATGGTCTACACTTGGATACGAACTGAATAGATGGTCTACATTCTCTATACTTGGATATGAACTGAATAGATGGTCTACACTTGGATATGAACTGAATAGATGGTCTACACTTGGATATGAATTGAATAGATGGTCTACATTGTCTACACTTGGATATGAATTGAATAGATGGTCTACACTTGGATATGAACTGAATAGATGGTCTACATTTGGATATGAACTGAATAGATGGTCTACATTCTCTACACTTGGATATGAATTGAATAGATGGTCTGCATTCTCTACACTTGTATATGAACTGAATAGATGGTCTGCATTCTCTACACTTGGATATGAACTGAATAGATGGTCTACATTCTCTACACTTGGATATGAATTGAATAGATGGTCTACATTCTCTACACTTGTATATGAACTGAATAGATGGTCTGCATTCTGATTCTCTACACTTGGATATGAATTGAATAGATCTACATTCTCTATACTTGGATATGAACTGAATAGATGGTCTACATTCTCTATGGTTGGATATGAACTGAATAGATGGTCTACATTCTCTACACTTGGATATGAAATGAATATATGGTCTGCATTCTCTATACTTGGATATGAAATGAATATATGGTCTGCATTCTCTATACTTGGATATAAACTGAATAGATGGTCTATATTCTCTACACTTGTATATGAACTGAATAGATGGTATACATTCTCTACACATGTATATGAACTGAATAGATGATCTACATTCTCTACACTTGGATGTGAACTGAATAGATAGTCTACATTCTCTACACTTGGATATGAACTGAATATATGGTCTGTATTCTCTACACTTGGATATGAATTGAATAGATGGTCTGCAATCTCTACACTTGTATATGAACTGAATAGATGGTCTACATTCTCTCACTTGGATATGAACTGAATATATGGTCTGCATTCTCTACACTTGGATATGAACAGAATAGATGGTCTGCATTCTCTACACTTGGATATGAACTGAATAGATGGTCTACATTCTCTACACTTGGATATGAACCGAATAGATGGTCTGCATTCTCTACACTTGGATATGAACTGAATAGATGGTCTACATTCTCTACACTTGGATATGAATTGAATAGATGGTCTACATTCTCTACACTTGTATATGAACTGAATAGATGGTCTACATTCTCTCACTTGGATATGAACTGAATATATGGTCTGCATTCTCTACACTTGGATATGAACAGAATAGATGGTCTGCATTCTCTACACTTGGATATGAACTGAATAGATGGTCTACATTCTCTACACTTGGATATGAACTGAATAGATGGTCTACACTTGGATATGAACTGAATAGATGGTCTACACTTGGATATGAATTGAATAGATGGTCTACACTTGGATATGAATTGAATATATGGTCTACACTTGGATATGAATTGAATAGATGGTTTACACTTGGATATGAATTGAATAGATGGTCTACACTTGGATATGAACTGAATAGATGGTCTGCATTCTCTACACTTGGATATGAATTGAATAGATGGTCTGCATTCTCTATACTTGTATATGAACTGAATAGATGGTCTGCATTCTCTACACTTGGATATGAACTGAATAGATGGTCTACATTATCTACACTTGGATATGAATTGAATAGATGGTCTGCATTCTCTACACTTGGATATGAACTGAATATATGATCTACATTCTCTACACTTGTATATGAACTGAATAGATGGTCTGCATTCTCTACACTTGGATATGAATTGAATAGATGGTCTGCATTCTCTACACTTGTATATGGACTGAATAGATGGTCTGCATTCTCTACACTTGGATATGAACTGAATAGATGGTCTACATTCTCTACACTTGGATATGAATTGAATAGATGGTCTGCATTCTCTACACTTGTATATGAACTGAATAGATGGTCTGCATTCTCTACACTTGGATATGAACTGAATAGATGGTCTACATTCTCTACACATGGATATGAATTGAATAGATGGTCTGCATTCTCTACACTTGGATATGAACTGAATAGATGGTCTGCATTCTCTACAATTGGATATGAACTGAATAGATGGTCTACATTCTCTACACTTGGATATGAACTGAATAGATGGTCTACATTCTCTATAGTTGAATATGAACTGAATAGATGGTCTACATTCTCTACACTTGTATATGAACTGAATAGATGGTCTACATTCTCTCACTTGGATATGAATTGAATAGATCTACATTCTCTATACTTGGATATGAACTGAATAGATGGTCTACATTCTCTATGGTTGGATATGAACTGAATAGATGGTCTACATTCTCTACACTTGGATATGAAATGAATATATGGTCTGCATTCTCTATACTTTGATATGAAATGAATATATGGTCTGCATTCTCTATACTTGGATATGAACTGAATAGATGGTCTACATTCTCTATAGTTGGATATAAACTGAATAGATGGTCTATATTCTCTACACTTGTATATGAACTGAATAGATGGTATACATTCTCTACACATGTATATATGAACTGAATAGATGATCTACATTCTCTACACTTGGATATGAACTGAATAGATAGTCTACATTCTCTACACTTGGATATGAACCGAATAGATGGTCTGCATTCTCTACACTTGGATATGAACTGAATAGATGGTCTACATTCTCTACACTTGGATATGAATTGAATAGATGGTCTACATTCTCTACACTTGTATATGAACTGAATAGATGGTCTACATTCTCTCACTTGGATATGAACTGAATATATGGTCTGCATTCTCTACACTTGGATATGAACAGAATAGATGGTCTGCATTCTCTACACTTGGATATGAACTGAATAGATGGTCTACATTCTCTACACTTGGATATGAACTGAATAGATGGTCTACACTTGGATATGAACTGAATAGATGGTCTACACTTGGATATGAATTGAATAGATGGCATTCTCTACACTTGGATATGAATGAATAGATGGTCTACATTCTCTACACTTGTATATGAACTGAATAGATGGTCTACATTCTCTACACTTGGATATGAACTGAATAGATGGTCTACATTCTCTACACTTGGATATGAACTGAATAGATGGTCTGCATTCTCTACACTTGGATATGAACTGAATAGATGGTCTACATTCTCTACACTTGGATATGAACTGAATAGATGGTCTACATTCTCTACACTTGGATATGAACTGAATAGATGGTCTACATTCTCTACACTTGGATATGAACTGAATAGATGGTCTACATTCTCTACACTTGGATATGAACTGAATAGATGGTCTACATTCTCTACACTTGGATATGAACTGAATAGATGGTCTGCATTCTCTACACTTGGATATGAACTGAATAGATGGTCTACATTCTCTACACTTGGATATGAACTGAATAGATGGTCTACATTCTCTACACTTGGATATGAACTGAATAGATGGTCTACATTCTCTACACTTGGATATGAACTGAATAGATGGTCTACATTCTCTACACTTGGATATGAACTGAATAGATGGTCTACATTCTCTACACTGGATATGAATGAATAGAGTCTGCATTCTCTACACTTGGATATGAATTGAATAGATGGTCTGCATTCTCTACACTTGTATATGAACTGAATAGATGGTCTGCATTCTCTACACTTGGATATGAACTGAATAGATGGTCTACATTCTCTACACTTGGATATGAACTGAATAGATGGTCTACATTCTCTACACTTGGATATGAACTGAATAGATGGTCTACATTCTCTACACTTGTATATGAACTGAATAGATGGTCTACATTCTCTACACTTGGATATGAACTGAATAGATGGTCTACACTTGGATATGAACTGAATAGATGGTCTACATTCTCTACACTTGGATATGAACTGAATAGATGGTCTACACTTGGATATGAACTGAATAGATGGTCTACACTTGGATATGAATTGAATAGATGGTCTACACTTGGATATGAATTGAATAGATGGTCTACACTTGGATATGAATTGAATAGATGGTCTACACTTGGATAGAACTGAATAGATGGTCTACACTTGGATATGAACTGAATAGATGGTCTACATTCTCTACACTTGGATATGAATTGAATAGATGGTCTGCATTCTCTACACTTGTATATGAACTGAATAGATGGTCTGCATTCTCTACACTTGGATATGAACTGAATAGATGGTCTACATTCTCTACACTTGGATATGAATTGAATAGATGGTCTGCATTCTCTACACTTGGATATGAACTGAATAGATGGTCTGCATTCTCTACACTTGGATATGAACTGAATAGATGGTCTGCATTCTCTACACTTGGATATGAATTGAATAGATTCTACACTTGGATATGAACTGAATAGATGGTCTACATTCTCTACACTTGGATATGAACTGAATAGATGGTCTACATTCTCTACACTTGGATATGAACTGAATAGATGGTCTACATTCTCTACACTTGGATATGAACTGAATATATGGTCTGCATTCTCTATACTTGGATATGAACTGAATAGATGGTCTACATTCTCTACACTTGGATATGAACTGAATATATGGTCTACATTCTCTACACTTGTATATGAACTGAATAGATGGTCTACATTCTCTACACTTGGATATGAACTGAATAGATGATCTACATTCTCTACACTTGGATATGAACTGAATATATGGTCTACATTCTCTACACTTGGATATGAACTGAATAGATGGTCTACATTCTCTACACTTGGATATGAACTGAATAGATGGTCTGCATTCTCTACACTTGGATATGAACTGAATAGATGGTCTACATTCTCTACACTTGGATATGAACTGAATAGATGGTCTGCATTCTCTACACTTGTATATGAACTGAATAGATGGTCTGCATTCTCTACACTTGGATATGAACTGAATAGATGGTCTACATTCTCTACACTTGGATATGAAATGAATATATGGTCTACATTCTCTACACTTGTATATGACCTGAATAGATGGTCTACATTCTCTCACTTGGATATGAACTGAATATATGGTCTGCATTATCTACACTTGGATATGAACTGAATAGATGGTCTGCATTGTCTACACTTGGATATGAACTGAATAGATAGTCTACATTCTCTACACTTGGATATGAACTGACTAGATGGTCTACACTTTGATACGAACTGAATAGATGGTCTACATTCTCTATACTTGGATATGAATTGAATAGATGGACTGCATTCTCTACACTTGGATATGAACTGAATAGATGGTCTACATTCTCTACACTTGTATATGAACTGAATATATGGTCTGCATTCTCTACACTTGGATATGAATTGAATAGATGGTCTGCATTCTCTACACTTGTATATGAACTGAATAGATGGTCTGCATTCTCTACATTTGGATATGAACTGAATAGATGGTCTACATTCTCTACACTTGGATATGAATTGAATAGATGGTCTGCATTCTCTACACTTGTATATGAACTGAATAGATGGTCTACATTCTCTACACATGGATATGAATTGAATAGATGGTCTGCATTCTCTACACTTGGATATGAACTGAATAGATGGTCTGCATTCTCTACACTTGGATATGAACTGAATAGATGGTCTGCATTCTCTACACTTGGATATGAACTGAATAGATGGTCTACATTCTCTACACTTGGATATGAACTGAATAGATGGTCTACATTCTCTATAGTTGAATATGAACTGAATAGATGGTCTACATTCTCTACACTTGGATATGAACTGAATATATGGTCTGCATTTTCTATACTTGGATATGAACTGAATAGATGGTCTACATTCTCTATAGTTGGATATGAACTGAATAGATGGTCTACATTCTCTACACTTGTATATGAACTGAATAGATGGTATACATTCTCTACACATGTATATGAACTGAATAGATGATCTACATTCTCTACACTTGGATATGAACTGAATATATGGTCTACATTCTCTACACTTGTATATGAACTGAATAGATGGTATAAATTCTCTACACTTGGATATGAATTGAATAGACGGTCTGCATTCTCTACACTTGGATATGAAATGAATAGATGGTCTACATTCTCTACACTTGGATATGAATTGAATAGATGGTCTGCATTCTCTACACTTGTATATGAACTGAATAGATGGTCTGCATTCTCTACACTTGGATATGAACTGAATAGATGGTCTACATTCTCTACACTTGGATATGAACTGAATAGATGGTATACATTCTCTACACTTGGATATGAAATGAATAGATGGTCTACATTCTCTACACTTGTATATGACCTGAATAGATGGTCTACATTCTCTCACTTGGATATGAACTGAATATATGGTCTGCATTCTCTACACTTGGATATGAACTGAATAGATGGTCTGCATTGTCTACACTTGGATATGAACTGAATAGATAGTCTACATTCTCTACACTTGGATATGAACTGAATAGATGGTCTACACTTGGATACGAACTGAATAGATGGTCTACATTCTCTATACTTGGATATGAACTGAATAGATGGTCTACACTTGGATATGAACTGAATAGATGGTCTACACTTGGATATGAATTGAATAGATGGTCTACACTTGGATATGAATTGAATAGATGGTCTACACTTGGATATGAATTGAATAGATGGTCTACACTTGGATATGAACTGAATACATGGTCTACACTTGGATATGAACTGAATAGATGGTCTACATTATCTACACTTGGATATGAATTGAATAGATGGTCTGCATTCTCTACACTTGGATATGAATTGAATAGATGGTCTGCATTCTCTATACTTGTATATGAACTGAATAGATGGTCTGCATTCTCTACACTTGGATATGAACTGAATAGATGGTCTACATTATCTACACTTGGATATGAATTGAATAGATGGTCTGCATTCTCTACACTTGGATATGAACTGAATATATGATCTACATTCTCTACACTTGTATATGAACTGAATAGATGGTCTGCATTCTCTACACTTGGATATGAATTGAATAGATGGTCTACATTCTCTACACTTGTATATGAACTGAATAGATGGTCTGCATTCTCTACACTTGGATATGAACTGAATAGATGGTCTACATTCTCTACACTTGGATATGAATTGAATAGATGGTCTGCATTCTCTACACTTGTATATGAACTGAATAGATGGTCTGCATTCTCTACACTTGGATATGAACTGAATATATGGTCTACATTCTCTACACATGGATATGAATTGAATAGATGGTCTGCATTCTCTACACTTGGATATGAACTGAATAGATGGTCTGCATTCTCTACACTTGGATATGAACTGAATAGATGGTCTACATTCTCTACACTTGGATATGAACTGAATAGATGGTCTACATTCTCTACACTTGGATATGAACTGAATATATGGTCTGCATTCTCTATACTTGGATATGAACTGAATAGATGGTCTACATTCTCTATAGTTGGATATGAACTGAATATATGGTCTACATTCTCTACACTTGTATATGAACTGAATAGATGGTATACATTCTCTACACATGTATATGAACTGAATAGATGATCTACATTCTCTACACTTGGATATGAACTGAATATATGGTCTACATTCTCTACACTTGTATATGAACTGAATAGATGGTATACATTCTCTACACTTGGATATGAATTGAATAGACGGTCTGCATTCTCTACACTTGGATATGAAATGAATAGATGGTCTACATTCTCTACACTTGGATATGAATTGAATAGATGGTCTGCATTCTCTACACTTGTATATGAACAACACACAAGAACTGAATAGATGGTCTACATTCTCTCACTGGTATGAATGAATAATGGTCTACATTCTCTACACTTGGATATGAACTGAATAGATGGTCTGCATTCTCTACACTTGGATATGAACTGAATAGATGGTCTGCATTCTCTACACTTGGATATGAACTGAATAGATGGTCTACATTCTCTACACTTGGATATGAATTGAATAGATGGTCTACATTCTCTACACTTGGATATGAACTGAATAGATGGTCTACATTCTCTCACTTGGATATGAACTGAATATATGGTCTGCATTCTCTACACTTGGATATGAACTGAATAGATGGTCTGCATTCTCTACACTTGGATATGAACTGAATAGATGGTCTGCATTCTCTACACTTGGATATGAACTGAATATATGGTCTGTATTCTCTACACTTGGATATGAATTGAATAGATGGTCTGCATTCTCTACACTTGTATATGAACTGAATAGATGGTCTACATTCTCTCACTTGGATATGAACTGAATATATGGTCTGCATTCTCTACACTTGGATATGAACTGAATAGATGGTCTGCATTCTCTACACTTGGATATGAACTGAATAGATGGTCTACATTCTCTACACTTGGATATGAACTGAATAGATGGTCTGCATTCTCTACACTTGGATATGAATTGAATAGATGGTCTACATTCTCTATAGTTGGATATGAACTGAATATATGGTCTACATTCTCTACACTTGTATATGAACTGAATAGATGGTATACATTCTCTACACATGTATATGAACTGAATAGATGATCTACATTCTCTACACTTGGATATGAACTGAATATATGGTCTACATTCTCTACACTTGTATATGAACTGAATAGATGGTATACATTCTCTACACTTGGATATGAATTGAATAGACGGTCTGCATTCTCTACACTTGGATATGAAATGAATAGATGGTCTACATTCTCTACACTTGGATATGAATTGAATAGATGGTCTGCATTCTCTACACTTGTATATGAACTGAATAGATGGTCTGCATTCTCTACACTTGGATATGAACTGAATAGATGGTCTACATTCTCTACACTTGGATATGAACTGAATAGATGGTATACATTCTCTACACTTGGATATGAAATGAATAGATGGTCTACATTCTCTACACTTGTATATGAACTGAATAGATGGTCTACATTCTCTCACTTGGATATGAACTGAATATATGGTCTGCATTCTCTACACGTGGATATGAACTGAATAGATGGTCTGCATTGTCTACACTTGGATATGAACTGAATAGATAGTCTACATTCTCTACACTTGGATATGAACTGAATAGATGGTCTACACTTGGATACGAACTGAATAGATGGTCTACATTCTCTATACTTGGATATGAACTGAATAGATGGTCTACACTTGGATATGAACTGAATAGATGGTCTACACTTGGATATGAACTGAATAGATGGTCTGCATTCTCTACACTTGTATATGAACTGAATAGATGGTCTACATTCTCTACACTTGGATATGAACTGAATAGATGGTCTACATTCTCTACACTTGGATATGAACTGAATAGATGGTCTACATTCTCTACACTTGGATATGAATTGAATAGATGGTCTGCATTCTCTACACTTGGATATGAACTGAATAGATGGTCTGCATTCTCTACACTTGGATATGAACTGAATAGATGGTCTACATTCTCTACACTTGGATATGAACTGAATAGATGGTCTACACTTGGATATGAATGAATAGATGGTCTACATTCTCTACACTTGGATATGAACTGAATAGATGGTCTACATTCTCTACACTTGTATATGAACTGAATAGATGGTCTGCATTCTCTACACTTGGATATGAACTGAATAGATGGTCTGCATTCTCTACACTTGGATATGAACTGAATAGATGGTCTACATTCTCTACACTTGGATATGAACTGAATAGATGGTCTACATTCTCTACACTTGGATATGAACTGAATAGATGGTCTACATTCTCTACACTTGGATATGAACTGAATAGATGGTCTGCATTCTCTACACTTGGATATGAACTGAATAGATGGTCTACATTCTCTACACTTGGATATGAACTGAATAGATGGTCTACACTTGGATACGAACTGAATAGATGGTCTACATTCTCTATACTTGGATATGAACTGAATAGATGGTCTACACTTGGATATGAACTGAATAGATGGTCTACACTTGGATATGAATTGAATAGATGGTCTACACTTGGATATGAATTGAATAGATGGTCTACACTTGGATATGAATTGAATAGATGGTCTACACTTGGATATGAACTGAATAGATGGTCTACACTTGGATATGAACTGAATAGATGGTCTACATTCTCTACACTTGGATATGAACTGAATAGATGGTCTGCATTTCTACACTTGTATGAACTGAATAGATGGTCTACATTCTCTACACTTGGATATGAACTGAATAGATGGTCTGCATTCTCTACACTTGGATATGAACTGAATAGATGGTCTGCATTCTCTACACTTGGATATGAACTGAATAGATGGTCTGCATTCTCTACACTTGGATATGAACTGAATAGATGGTCTGCATTCTCTACACTTGGATATGAATTGAATAGATGGTCTGCATTCTCTACACTTGTATATGAACTGAATAGATGGTCTACATTCTCTCACTTGGATATGAACTGAATATATGGTCTGCATTCTCTACACTTGGATATGAACTGAATAGATGGTCTGCATTCTCTACACTTGGATATGAACTGAATAGATGGTCTGCATTGTCTACACTTGGATATGAACTGAATAGATAGTCTACATTCTCTACACTTGGATATGAACTGAATAGATGGTCTACACTTGGATACGAACTGAATAGATGGTCTACATTCTCTATACTTGGATATAAACTGAATAGATGGTCTATATTCTCTACACTTGTATATGAACTGAATAGATGGTATACATTCTCTACACATGTATATGAACTGAATAGATGATCTACATTCTCTACACTTGGATGTGAACTGAATAGATAGTCTACATTCTCTACACTTGGATATGAACTGAATATATGGTCTGTATTCTCTACACTTGGATATGAATTGAATAGATGGTCTGCATTCTCTACACTTGTATATGAACTGAATAGATGGTCTACATTCTCTCACTTGGATATGAACTGAATATATGGTCTGCATTCTCTACACTTGGATATGAACAGAATAGATGGTCTGCATTCTCTACACTTGGATATCAACTGAATAGATGTTCTACATTCTCTACACTTGGATATGAACCGAATAGATGGTCTACATTCTCTCACTTGGATATGAACTGAATATATGGTCTGCATTCTCTACACTTGGATATGAACAGAATAGATGGTCTGCATTCTCTACACTTGGATATGAACTGAATAGATGTTCTACATTCTCTACACTTGGATATGAACTGAATAGATGGTCTACACTTGGATATGAACTGAATAGATGGTCTACACTTGGATATGAATTGAATAGATGGTCTACACTTGGATATGAATTGAATAGGTGGTCTACACTTGGATTTGAATTGAATAGATGGTTTACACTTGGATATGAATTGAATAGATGGTCTACTCTTGGATATGAACTGAATAGATGGTCTGCATTCTCTACACTTGGATATGAATTGAATAGATGGTCTGCATTCTCTATACTTGTATATGAACTGAATAGATGGTCTGCATTCTCTACACTTGGATATGAACTGAATAGATGGTCTACATTCTCTATACTTGTATATGAACTGAATAGATGGTCTGCATTCTCTACACTTGGATATGAACTGAATAGATGGTCTACATTCTCTACACTTGTATATGAACTGAATATATGGTCTGCATTCTCTACACTTGGATATGAATTGAATAGATGGTCTGCATTCTCTACACTTGTATATGAACTGAATAGATGGTCTGCATTCTCTACACTTGGATATGAACTGAATAGATGGTCTACATTCTCTACACTTGGATATGAACTGAATAGATGGTCTGCATTCTCTACACTTGTATATGAACTGAATAGATGGTCTGCATTCTCTACACTTGGATATGAACTGAATAGATGGTCTACATTCTCTACACTTGGATATGAATTGAATAGATGGTCTGCATTCTCTACACTTGGATATGAACTGAATAGATGGTCTGCATTCTCTACACTTGGATATGAACTGAATAGATGGTCTACATTCTCTACACTTGGATATGAACTGAATAGATGGTCTACATTCTCTACACTTGTATATGAACTGAATAGATGGTCTACATTCTCTACACTTGGATATGAACTGAATAGATGGTCTACATTCTCTATACTTGGATATGAACAAAACACACCACAAAAACAAAAACACCACACAAACTGAATAGATGGTCTACATTCTCTACACTTGGATATGAACTGAATAGATGGTCTACATTCTCTACACTTGTATATGAACTGAATAGATGGTATACATTCTCTACACTTGTATATGAACTGAATAGATGGTCTACATTCTCTACACTTGGATATGAACTGAATATATGGTCTACATTCTCTACACTTGTATATGAACTGAATAGATGGTCTACATTCTCTACACTTGGATATGAACTGAATAGATGGTCTACATTCTCTACACTTGGATATGAACTGAATAGATGTTACATTCTCTACACTTGGATATGAACTGAATAGATGGTCTACATTCTCTACACTTGGATATGAACTGAATAGATTCTACACTTGGATATGAACTGAATAGATGGTCTACATTGGAATGAACTGAATAGATGGTGCATTCTCTACACTTGGATATGAACTGAATAGATGGTCTGCATTCTCTACACTTGGATATGAACTGAATATATGGTCTGCATTCTCTACACTTGGATATGAACTGAATAGATGGTCTACATTCTCTACACTTGGATATGAACTGAATAGATGGTCTACATTCTCTACACTTGGATATGAACTGAATAGATGGTCTGCATTCTCTACACTTGGATATGAACTGAATAGATGGTCTGCATTCTCTACACTTGGATATGAACTGAATAGATGGTCTGCATTCTCTACACTTGGATATGAACTGAATAGATGGTCTACATTCTCTACACTTGGATATGAATTGAATAGATGGTCTGCATTCTCTACACTTGTATATGAACTGAATAGATGGTCTACATTCTCTCACTTGGATATGAACTGAATATATGGTCTGCATTCTCTACACTTGGATATGAACAGAATAGATGGTCTGCATTCTCTACACTTGGATATGAACTGAATAGATGGTCTACATTCTCTACACTTGGATATGAACCGAATAGATGGTCTGCATTCTCTACACTTGGATATGAACTGAATAGATGGTCTACATTCTCTACACTTGGATATGAACTGAATATATGGTCTACATTCTCTACACTTGTATATGAACTGAATAGATGGTATACATTCTCTACACATGGATATGAACTGAATAGATGATCTACATTCTCTACACTTGGATATGAACTGAATATATGGTCTACATTCTCTACACTTGTATATGAACTGAATAGATGGTATACATTCTCTACACTTGGATATGAATTGAATAGACGGTCTGCATTCTCTACACTTGGATATGAAATGAATAGATGGTCTACATTCTCTACACTTGGATATGAATTGAATAGATGGTCTGCATTCTCTACACTTGTATATGAACTGAATAGATGGTCTGCATTCTCTACACTTGGATATGAACTGAATAGATGGTCTACATTCTCTACACTTGGATATGAACTGAATAGATGGTATACATTCTCTACACTTGGATATGAAATGAATAGATGGTCTACATTCTCTACACTTGTATATGACCTGAATAGATGGTCTACATTCTCTCACTTGGATATGAACTGAATATATGGTCTGCATTCTCTACACGTGGATATGAACTGAATAGATGGTCTGCATTGTCTACACTTGGATATGAACTGAATAGATAGTCTACATTCTCTACACTTGGATATGAACTGAATAGATGGTCTACACTTGGATACGAACTGAATAGATGGTCTACATTCTCTATACTTGGATATGAACTGAATAGATGGTCTACACTTGGATATGAACTGAATAGATGGTCTGCATTCTCTACACTTGGATATGAATTGAATAGATGGTCTGCATTCTCTATACTTGTATATGAACTGAATAGATGGTCTGCATTCTCTACACTTGGATATGAACTGAATAGATGGTATACATTCTCTACACTTGTATATGAACTGAATATATGGTCTGCATTCTCTACACTTGGATATGAATTGAATAGATGGTCTGCATTCTCTACACTTGTATATGAACTGAATAGATGGTCTGCATTCTCTACACTTGGATATGAACTGAATAGATGGTCTACATTCTCTACACTTGGATATGAATTGAATAGATGGTCTACATTCTCTACACTTGTATATGAACTGAATAGATGGTCTGCATTCTCTACACTTGGATATGAACTGAATATATGGTCTACATTCTCTACACTTGGATATGAATTGAATAGATCTACATTCTCTACACTTGGATATGAACTGAATAGATGGTCTACATTCTCTATACTTGGATATGAACTGAATAGATGGTCTACATTCTCTACACTTGGATATGAACTGAATATATGGTCTGCATTCTCTATACTTGGATATGAACTGAATAGATGGTCTGCATTCTCTATACTTGGATATGAACTGAATAGATGGTCTACATTCTCTACACTTGTATATGAACTGAATAGATGGTATACATTCTCTACACATGTATATGAACTGAATAGATGATCTACATTCTCTACACTTGGATACGAACTGAATAGATGGTCTACATTCTCTATACTTGGATATGAACTGAATAGATGGTCTACACTTGGATATGAACTGAATAGATGGTCTACACTTGGATATGAATTGAATAGATGGTCTACACTTTGATATGAATTGAATAGATGGTCTACACTTGGATATGAATTGAATAGATGGTCTACACTTGGATATGAACTGAATAGATGGTCTACACTTGGATATGAACTGAATAGATGGTCTACATTCTCTACACTTGGATATGAATTGAATAGATGGTCTGCATTCTCTACACTTGTATATGAACTGAATAGATGGTCTACATTCTCTCACTTGGATATGAACTGAATATATGGTCTGCATTCTCTACACTTGGATATGAACTGAATAGATGGTCTGCATTCTCTACACTTGGATATGAACTGAATAGATGGTCTGCATTCTCTACACTTGGATATGAACTGAATAGATGGTCTGCATTCTCTACACTTGGATATGAATTGAATAGATGGTCTGCATTCTCTACACTTGTATATGAACTGAATAGATGGTCTACATTCTCTCACTTGGATATGAACTGAATATATGGTCTGCATTCTCTACACTTGGATATGAACTGAATAGATGGTCTGCATTCTCTACACTTGGATATGAACTGAATAGATGGTCTGCATTGTCTACACTTGGATATGAACTGAATAGATAGTCTACATTCTCTACACTTGGATATGAACTGAATAGATGGTCTACACTTGGATACGAACTGAATAGATGGTCTACATTCTCTATACTTGGATATAAACTGAATAGATGGTCTATATTCTCTACACTTGTATATGAACTGAATAGATGGTATACATTCTCTACACATGTATATGAACTGAATAGATGATCTACATTCTCTACACTTGGATGTGAACTGAATAGATAGTCTACATTCTCTACACTTGGATATGAACTGAATATATGGTCTGTATTCTCTACACTTGGATATGAATTGAATAGATGGTCTGCATTCTCTACACTTGTATATGAACTGAATAGATGGTCTACATTCTCTCACTTGGATATGAACTGAATATATGGTCTGCATTCTCTACACTTGGATATGAACAGAATAGATGGTCTGCATTCTCTACACTTGGATATCAACTGAATAGATGTTCTACATTCTCTACACTTGGATATGAACCGAATAGATGGTCTACATTCTCTCACTTGGATATGAACTGAATATATGGTCTGCATTCTCTACACTTGGATATGAACAGAATAGATGGTCTGCATTCTCTACACTTGGATATGAACTGAATAGATGTTCTACATTCTCTACACTTGGATATGAACTGAATAGATGGTCTACACTTGGATATGAACTGAATAGATGGTCTACACTTGGATATGAATTGAATAGATGGTCTACACTTGGATATGAATTGAATAGGTGGTCTACACTTGGATTTGAATTGAATAGATGGTTTACACTTGGATATGAATTGAATAGATGGTCTACTCTTGGATATGAACTGAATAGATGGTCTGCATTCTCTACACTTGGATATGAATTGAATAGATGGTCTGCATTATCTATACTTGTATATGAACTGAATAGATGGTCTGCATTCTCTACACTTGGATATGAACTGAATAGATGGTATACATTCTCTACACTTGTATATGAACTGAATATATGGTCTGCATTCTCTACACTTGGATATGAATTGAATAGATGGTCTGCATTCTCTACACTTGTATATGAACTGAATAGATGGTCTGCATTCTCTACATTTGGATATGAACTGAATAGATGGTCTACATTCTCTACACTTGGATATGAATTGAATAGATGGTCTGCATTCTCTACACTTGTATATGAACTGAATAGATGGTCTGCATTCTCTACACTTGGATATGAACTGAATAGATGGTCTACATTCTCTACACATGGATATGAATTGAATAGATGGTCTGCATTCTCTACACTTGGATATGAACTGAATAGATGATCTGCATTCTCTACACTTGGATATGAACTGAATAGATGGTCTACATTCTCTACACTTGGATATGAACTGAATAGATGGTCTACATTCTCTATAGTTGAATATGAACTGAATAGATGGTCTACATTCTCTACACTTGGATATGAACTGAATATATGGTCTGCATTTTCTATACTTGGATATGAACTGAATAGATGGTCTACATTCTCTATAGTTGGATATGAACTGAATAGATGGTCTACATTCTCTACACTTGTATATGAACTGAATAGATGGTATACATTCTCTACACATGTATATGAACTGAATAGATGATCTACATTCTCTACACTTGGATATGAACTGAATATATGGTCTACATTCTCTACACTTGTATATGAACTGAATAGATGGTATACATTCTCTACACTTGGATATGAATTGAATAGACGGTCTGCATTCTCTACACTTGGATATGAAATGAATAGATGGTCTACATTCTCTACACTTGGATATGAATTGAATAGATGGTCTGCATTCTCTACACTTGTATATGAACTGAATAGATGGTCTACACTTGGATACGAACTGAATAGATGGTCTACATTCTCTATACTTGGATATGAACTGAATAGATGGTCTACACTTGGATATGAACTGAATAGATGGTCTACACTTGGATATGAATTGAATAGATGGTCTGCATTCTCTACACTTGGATATGAACTGAATAGATGGTCTGCATTCTCTACACTTGGATATGAACTGAATAGATGGTCTACATTCTCTACACTTGGATATGAATTGAATAGATGGTCTACATTCTCTACACTTGGATATGAACTGAATATATGGTCTGCATTCTCTACACTTGGATATGAACTGAATAGATGGTCTGCATTCTCTACACTTGGATATGAATTGAATAGATGGTCTGCATTCTCTACACTTGTATATGAACTGAATAGATGGTCTACATTCTCTCACTTGGATATGAACTGAATATATGGTCTGCATTCTCTACACTTGGATATGAACTGAATAGATGGTCTGCATTCTCTACACTTGGATATGAACTGAATAGATGGTCTGCATTGTCTACACTTGGATATGAACTGAATATATGGTCTGTATTCTCTACACTTGGATATGAATTGAATAGATGGTCTGCATTCTCTACACTTGTATATGAACTGAATAGATGGTCTACATTCTCTCACTTGGATATGAACTGAATATATGGTCTGCATTCTCTACACTTGGATATGAACAGAATAGATGGTCTGAATTCTCTACACTTGGATATGAACTGAATAGATGGTCTACATTCTCTACACTTGGATATGAACCGAATAGATGGTCTGCATTCTCTACACTTGGATATGAATTGAATAGATGGTCTACATTCTCTATAGTTGGATATGAACTGAATATATGGTCTACATTCTCTACACTTGTATATGAACTGAATAGATGGTATACATTCTCTACACATGTATATGAACTGAATAGATGATCTACATTCTCTACACTTGGATATGAACTGAATATATGGTCTACATTCTCTATACTTGTATATGAACTGAATAGATGGTATACATTCTCTACACTTGGATATGAATTGAATAGACGGTCTGCATTCTCTACACTTGGATATGAAATGAATAGATGGTCTACATTCTCTACACTTGGATATGAATTGAATAGATGGTCTGCATTCTCTACACTTGTATATGAACTGAATATATGGTCTGCATTCTCTACACTTGGATATGAACTGAATAGATGGTCTACATTCTCTACACTTGGATATGAACTGAATAGATGGTATACATTCTCTACACTTGGATATGAAATGAATAGATGGTCTACATTCTCTACACTTGTATATGACCTGAATAGATGGTCTACAGTCTCTCACTTGGATATGAACTGAATATATGGTCTGCATTCTCTACACGTGGATATGAACTGAATAGATGGTCTGCATTGTCTACACTTGGATATGAACTGAATAGATAGTCTACATTCTCTACACTTGGATATGAACTGAATAGATGGTCTACACTTGGATACGAACTGAATAGATGGTCTACATTCTCTATACTTGGATATGAACTGAATAGATGGTCTACACTTGGATATGAACTGAATAGATGGTCTACACTTGGATATGAATTGAATAGATGGTCTACACTTGGATATGAATTGAATAGATGGTCTACACTTGGATATGAATTGAATAAATGGTCTACACTTGGATATGAACTGAATAGATGGTCTACACTTGGATATGAACTGAATAGATGGTCTACATTCTCTACACTTGGATATGAATTGAATAGATGGTCTGCATTTTCTACACTTGGATATGAACTGAATAGATGGTCTGCATTCTCTACACTTGGATATGAACTGAATAGATGGTCTACATTCTCTACACTTGGATATGAACTGAATAGATGGTCTACACTTGGATATGAACTGAATATATGGTCTGCATTCTCTACACTTGGATATGAACTGAATAGATGGTCTACACTTGGATATGAACTGAATAGATGGTCTACACTTGTATATGAACTGAATAGATGGTCTACATTCTCTCACTTGGATATGAACTGAATATATGGTCTGCATTCTCTACACTTGGATATGAACTGAATAGATGGTCTGCATTCTCTACACTTGGATATGAACTGAATAGATGGTCTGCATTGTCTACACTTGGATATGAACTGAATAGATAGTCTACATTCTCTACACTTGGATATGAACTGAATAGATGGTCTACACTTGGATACGAACTGAATAGATGGTCTACATTCTCTATACTTGGATATGAACTGAATAGATGGTCTACACTTGGATATGAACTGAATAGATGGTCTACACTTGGATATGAATTGAATAGATGGTCTACACTTGGATATGAATTGAATAGATGGTCTACACTTGGATATGAATTGAATAGATGGTCTACACTTGGATATGAACTGAATAGATGGTCTACACTTGGATATGAACTGAATAGATGGTCTACATTCTCTACACTTGGATATGAATTGAATAGATGGTCTGCATTCTCTACACTTGTATATGAACTGAATAGATGGTCTGCATTCTCTACACTTGGATATGAACTGAATAGATGGTCTACATTCTCTACACTTGGATATGAATTGAATAGATGGTCTACATTCTCTACACTTGGATATGAACTGAATATATGGTCTGCATTCTCTACACTTGGATATGAACTGAATAGATGGTCTGCATTCTCTACACTTGGATATGAATTGAATAGATGGTCTGCATTCTCTACACTTGTATATGAACTGAATAGATGGTCTACATTCTCTCACTTGGATATGAACTGAATATATGGTCTGCATTCTCTACACTTGGATATGAACTGAATAGATGGTCTGCATTCTCTACACTTGGATATGAATTGAATAGATGGTCTACATTCTCTACACTTGGATATGAACTGAATAGATGGTCTACACTTGGATATGAACTGAATAGATGGTCTACACTTGGATATGAATTGAATAGATGGTCTACACTTGGATATGAATTGAATAGATGGTCTACACTTGGATATGAATTGAATAGATGGTCTACACTTGGATATGAATTGAATAGATGGTCTACACTTGGATATGAACTGAATAGATAGTCTACACTTGGATATGAACTGAATAGATGGTCTACATTCTCTACACTTGGATATGAATTGAATAGATGGTCTGCATTCTCTACACTTGGATATGAACTGAATAGATGGTCTACATTCTCTACAATTGGATATGAATTGAATAGATGGTCTACATTCTCTACACTTGGATATGAACTGAATATATGGTCTGCATTCTCTACACTTGGATATGAACTGAATAGATGGTCTGCATTCTCTACACTTGGATATGAATTGAATAGATGGTCTGCATTCTCTACACTTGTATATGAACTGAATAGATGGTCTACATTCTCTCACTTGGATATGAACTGAATATATGGTCTGCATTCTCTACACTTGGATATGAACTGAATAGATGGTCTGCATTCTCTACACTTGGATATGAATTGAATAGATGGTCTACATTCTCTACACTTGGATATGAACTAAATAGATGGTCTACACTTGGATATGAACTGAATAGATGGTCTACACTTAGATATGAATTGAATAGATGGTCTACACTTGGATATGAATTGAATAGATGGTCTACACTTGGATATGAATTGAATAGATGGTCTACACTTGGATATGAATTGAATAGATGGTCTACACTTGGATATGAACTGAATAGATGGTCTGCATTCTCTACACTTGGATATGAATTGAATAGATGGTCTACACTTGGATATGAACTGAATAGATGGTCTGCATTCTCTACACTTGGATATGAATTGAATAGATGGTCTGCATTCTCTACACTTGTATATGAACTGAATAGATGGTCTGCATTATCTACACTTGGATATGAACTGAATAGATGGTCTACATTCTCTACACTTGGATATGAATTGAATAGATGGTCTGCATTCTCTACACTTGGATATGAACTGAATATATGATCTACATTCTCTACACTTGTATATGAACTGAATAGATGGTCTGCATTCTCTACACTTGGATATGAATTGAATAGATGGTCTGCATTCTCTACACTTGTATATGAACTGAATAGATGGTCTGCATTCTCTACACTTGGATATGAACTGAATAGATGGTCTACATTCTCTACACTTGGATATGAATTGAATATATGGTCTACATTCTCTACACTTGGATATGAACTGAATAGATGGTCTACAATCTCTACACTTGGATATGAATTGAATATATGGTCTACATTCTCTACACATGGATATGAATTGAATAGATGGTCTGCATTCTCTACACTTGGATATGAACTGAATATATGGTCTGCATTCTCTACACTTGGATATGAATTGAATAGATGGTCTGCATTCTCTACACTTGTATATGAACTGAATAGATGGTCTACATTCTCTCACTTGGATATGAACTGAATATATGGTCTGCATTCTCTACACTTGGATATGAACTGAATAGATGGTCTGCATTCTCTACACTTGGATATGAATTGCATAGATGGTCTACATTCTCTACACTTGGATATGAACTGAATAGATGGTCTACACTTGGATATGAACTGAATAGATGGTCTACATTCTCTATACTTGGATATGAACTGAATAGATGGTCTACACTTGGATATGAACTGAATAGATGGTCTACACTTGGATATGAATTGAATATATGGTCTACACTTGGATATGAATTGAATAGATGGTCTACACTTGGATATGAACTGAATAGATGGTCTACACTTGGATATGAATTGAATAGATGGTCTACACTTGGATATGAACTGAATAGATGGTCTACACTTGGATATGAACTGAATAGATGGTCTACACTTGGATATGAACTCAATAGATGGTCTACACTTGGATATGAACTGAATAGATGGTCTACACTTGGATATGAACTGAATAGATGGTCTACACTTGGATATGAACTGAATAGATGGTCTACACTTGGATATGAACTGAATAGATGAATAGACGCCATAGAAATACATTAGTAAAATAACAAAATGCAGAACTCAATCAGATATACATTGTGCCTTCATAGCAATGCTATAGAAAAACATTAGTAAAATAACAAAATGTGTAACACAGGTGACAAAAACATGCAGCAAGTCCGCGACTCAAACGTGGAGCACCTTGCTTACAGAGTGAGTGCTCTATAGACTGTACCAACCAGGCTGTCTACATCCATCTCACAGAATTGGTTGATATACATACCGTTACACATGTCTCTCATTGAAAGTTTGTAATTGCAACCAGGTTTATTCTGGTTTAGAATTTTTGGGAGAAGTGAGAAAGCGTGTGATCGCATCTATAAAAGATGTTATTTGGCCAGTGTATCTTAGTGGACAACATTTTGTATGAAAATCGTAAACAAAAAATTAGGGAGAAGTGGGGCCCCCAGAGGGCAAAGTCAGCGTCCCTAGGGCAACTATTTTGCCCACATCCTCTAGAATGATCACTGGCAACACAGCCAATAAATACATTGACGCTACATGCCATATTTCAATGTCAACAGAATCATCCTGTCTAAGTAATGTATGAAAACAATGTAGCTAATAGGTCATAAAAAACAAGAGCTGTAATGGAAAGACTATTCGAAGGTTTGCATTAACGTTTTCATGCAAGTTTATTTTGTAGTATCAAATCTGAAAGTAGAAATGGATGTACAGTCAAACTTGTCTTAAGCAGCCAGTCAAGGGAATCACATAAAGTGGCTACTTAGCACAGGTCACTGCTTCTTAGGAGGTTAAATGTATAATAAATTAACATATTGGGAATCTGGAAACTGGCAGCTTAATACAGGTTGACTACTTAATAGAGGTGAACACTAACACAGGTTTGACTGTAATTAATTCATTAATAAGAAGTAGGGAAATACAAGTATTACAGGAAGGAAGTGGAGGCAAGTGATGTGACTGTGGAGGCAAGTGGTGTGACTGTGGATGCTGTGGAGGCAAGTGGTGTGACTGTGGATGTAAGTGGTGTGACTGTGGATGCTGTGGAGACAAGTGGTGTGACTGTGGAGGCAAGTGGTGTGACTGTGGAGGCAAGTGGTGTGACTGGATGCTGTGGAGGCAAGTGGCGTGACTGTGGAGGCAAGTGGCGTGACTGGATGCTGTGGTGTGACTGTGGATGCAAGTGGTGTGACAGTGGAGGCAAGTGGTGTGACTGGATGCAAGTGGTGTGACTGTGAATGCAAGTGGTGTGACTGTGGATGCTGTGGAGACAAGTGGTGTGACTGTGGAGGCAAGTGGTGTGACTGTGGAGGCAAGTGGTGTGACTGTGGAGGAAAGTGACTGTGGAGGCAAGTGGTGTGATTGTGGATGCAAGTGGTGTGACTGTGGATGCTGTGGAGACAAGTGGTGTGACTGTGGAGGCAAGTGGTGTGACTGTGGAGGCAAGTGGTGTGACTGTGGAGGCAAGTAGTGTGACTGTGGAGGCAAGTGGTGTGACTGTGGAGGCAAGTGGTGTGACTGTGGGGGCAAGTGGCGTGACTGTGGAGGCAAGTGGCGTGACTGGATGATGTGGTGTGACTCTGGATGCAAGTGGTGTGACAGTGGAGGCAAGTGGTGTGACTGGATGCAAGTGGTGTGACTGTGAATGCAAGTGGTGTGGCTGTGGAGACAAGTGGTGTGTGTGTGACAAGTGGTGTGACTGTGGAGGCAAGTGCAAGTGTGACTGTGGTGTGACTGTGGATGATGTGGAGTGGTGTGACTGTGGAGTGCTGTGTGGTGGTGTGACTGTGGAGCTGTGGAAGTGGTGGTGTGACTGTGGAGGCAAGTGGTGTGACTGTGGAGGCAAGTGGTGTGACTGTGGAGGAAAGTGGTGTGACTGTGGGGGCAAGTGGTGTGACTGTGGGGCAAGTTGTGTGACTGTGGAGGAAAGTGGTGTGACTGTGGAGGCAAGTGGTGTGACTGTGGGGGCAAGTGGTGTGACTGTGGAGGCAAGTGGTGTGACTGTGGAGGCAAGTGGTGTGACTGTGGAGGCAAGTGGTGTGACTGCGGACGGCAAGTGGTGTGACTGTGGAGGCAAGTGGTGTGACTGCGGACGGAAAGTGGTGTGACTGTGGAGGCAAGTGGTGTGACTGTGGAGGCAAGTGGTGTGACTGTGGAGGAAAGTGGTGTGACTGTGGGGGCAAGTGGTGTGACTGTGGGGCAAGTTGTGTGACTGTGGAGGAAAGTGGTGTGACTGTGGAGGCAAGTGGTGTGACTGTGGGGGCAAGTGGTGTGACTGTGGAGGCAAGTGGTGTGACTGTGGAGGCAAGTGGTGTGACTGTGGAGGCAAGTGGTGTGACTGTGGGGGCAAGTGGTGTGACTAGTCTCTTTCAACATGTGACATAATTAAAAAATGAAAAAGATATATACAAACTGCTAAATGTTGTAATATAGCCATACAATGATGAACTATTTATTTATACAAATTTATTTTAGTTCAATTGCAAAACAAGTTCTTATAACTTATATTAATCACTCTTGAGACCTCATTCCTGATGGAATCTATCACGAGCAGGGAGTGAGAAGAGACAACGTGGAATTTAAATGCCCTGCCTAAAGGCATAATCGTAATGGCTCCAGCTGAGCTCAAATTCAGTTCTTTCGCACCTGAAGCAAACACGCTACACCTGTGTTTTACGACTTCCACATACTTCCACAAATATTATAAAAAGTAAGTAAATAATTGTTTAAAGAAAAGGAAAGTATACATTAGAAATAAATTGCATTAATACCATGACAGAATGCCCACTGTAAGTTCATGGAAATGTTAACTGCTGTAGAACGGATGTATTCCAAAAGGTATAAAATTACCGCATTGTTAGAAAAATGTATGACGTTGAAGTCCGGGTAATTAGAAAACCTGTCGTTATAATAGAACTAGTGAGTAGTTAAAGAAGGTTATAATAGAACTAGTGAGTAGTTAAAGAAGGTTATAATAGAACTAGTGAGTAGTTAAAGAAGGTTATAATAGAACTAGTGAGTAGTTAAAGAAGGTTATAATAGAACTAGTGAGTAGTTAAAGAAGGCTATAATAGAACTAGTGAGTAGTTAAAGAAGGTTATAATAGAACTAGTGAGTAGTTAAAGAAGGTTATAATAGAACTAGTGAGTAGTTAAAGAAGGTTATAATAGAACTAGTGAGTAGTTAAAGAAGGTTATAATAGAACTAGTGAGTAGTTAAAGAAGGTTATAATAGAACTAGTGAGTAGTTAAAGAAGGTTATAATAGAACTAGTGAGTAGTTAAAGAAGGTTATAATAGAACTAGTGAGTAGTTAAAGAAGGTTTGAGAAGTAGGAAGCCTTGTGTAACGGTAGTAACGGTATATAAAGGTAGTAACGGTAGTAAAGGTAGTACCGGTATGTAAAGGTAGTAACGGTAGTACCGGTATATAAAGGTAGTACCGGTATGTAAAGGTAGTAACGGTAGTACCGGTATATAAAGGTAGTAACGGTAGTAAAGGTAGTAACGGTAGTAAAGGTAGTAACGGTAGTACCGGTATGTAAAGGTAGTACCGGTAGTACCGGTATGTAAAGGTAGTACCGGTATGTAAAGGTAGTAACGGTAGTACCGGTATGTAAAGGTAGTACCGGTATGTAAAGGTAGTACCGGTATGTAAAGGTAGTACCGGTATGTAAAGGTAGTACCGGTATGTAAAGGTAGTACCGGTATGTAAAGGTAGTACCGGTATGTAAAGGTAGTACCGGTATATAAAGGTAGTACCGGTATATAAAGGTAGTACCGGTATATAAAGGTAGTACCGGTATGTAAAGGTAGTAACAACCAAAAAACCAAAAAAACCAAAAAAACCAAAAAAACCAAAAAAACATAAAGGTAGTACCGGTATGTAAAGGTAGTACCGGTATGTAAAGGTAGTACCGGTATGTAAAGGTAGTACCGGTATGTAAAGGTAGTACCGGTATGTAAAGGTAGTACCGGTATATAAAGGTAGTACCGGTATATAAAGGTAGTACCGGTATATAAAGGTAGTACCGGTATGTAAAGGTAGTAACGGTAGTACCGGTATATAAAGGTAGTAACGGTAGTAAAGGTAGTAACGGTAGTAAAGGTAGTAACGGTAGTACCGGTATGTAAAGGTAGTACCGGTAGTACCGGTATGTAAAGGTAGTACCGGTATGTAAAGGTAGTAACGGTAGTACCGGTATGTAAAGGTAGTACCGGTATGTAAAGGTAGTACCGGTATGTAAAGGTAGTACCGGTATGTAAAGGTAGTACCGGTATGTAAAGGTAGTACCGGTATGTAAAGGTAGTACCGGTATGTAAAGGTAGTACCGGTATGTAAAGGTAGTACCGGTATATAAAGGTAGTACCGGTATATAAAGGTAGTACCGGTATATAAAGGTAGTACCGGTATGTAAAGGTAGTAACGGTAGTACCGGTATGTAAAGGTAGTACCGGTATATAAAGGTAGTACCGGTATATAAAGGTAGTACCGGTATATAAAGGTAGTACCGGTATATAAAGGTAGTACTGGTATGTAAAGGTAGTACCGGTATGTAAAGGTAGTACCGGTATGTAAAGGTAGTACCGGTATGTAAAGGTAGTACCGGTATGTAAAGGTAGTACCGGTATGTAAAGGTAGTACCGGTATATAAAGGTAGTACCGGTATATAAAGGTAGTACCGGTATATAAAGGTAGTACCGGTATGTAAAGGTAGTAACGGTAGTACCGGTATGTAAAGGTAGTACCGGTATATAAAGGTAGTACCGGTATATAAAGGTAGTACCGGTATATAAAGGTAGTACCGGTATATAAAGGTAGTACTGGTATGTAAAGGTAGTACCGGTATGTAAAGGTAGTACCGGTATGTAAAGGTAGTACCGGTATGTAAAGGTAGTACCGGTATGTAAAGGTAGTACCGGTATGTAAAGGTAGTACCGGTATATAAAGGTAGTACCGGTATATAAAGGTAGTACCGGTATGTAAAGGTAGTAACGGTATTACCGGTATGTAAAGGTAGTACCGGTATGTAAAGGTAGTACCGGTATATAAAGGTAGTACCGGTATATAAAGGTAGTACCGGTATATAAAGGTAGTACCGGTATATAAAGGTAGTACCGGTATATAAAGGTAGTACCGGTATGTAAAGGTAGTACCGGTATATAAAGGTAGTACCAGTATGTAAAGGTAGTACCGGTATATAAAGGTAGTACCGGTATATAAAGGTAGTACCGGTATGTAAAGGTAGTACCGGTAGTACCGTAAAGGTAGTACCGGTATGTAAAGGTAGTACCGGTAGTACCGGTATGTAAAGGTAGTACCGTAAAGGTAGTACCGGTATGTAAAGGTAGTACCGGTAGTACCGGTATATAAAGGTAGTACCGGTAGTACCGGTATGTAAAGGTAGTACTGGTATGTAAAGGTAGTACCGGTAGTACCGGTATATAAAGGTAGTACCGGTAGTACCGGTATGTAAAGGTAGTACCGGTATGTAAAGGTAGTACCGGTATATAAAGGTAGTACCGGTATATAAAGGTAGTACCGGTATATAAAGGTAGTACCGGTATGTAAAGGTAGTACCGGTATATAAAGGTAGTACCGGTATATAAAGGTAGTACCGGTATGTAAAGGTAGTACCGGTATATAAAGGTAGTACCGGTATGTAAAGGTAGTACCAGTATGTAAAGGTAGTACCGGTAGTACCGGTATGTAAAGGTAGTACCGGTATGTAAAGGTAGTACCGGTATGTAAAGGTAGTACCGGTATATAAAGGTAGTACCGGTATATAAAGGTAGTACCGGTATGTAAAGGTAGTACCGGTATATAAAGGTAGTACCGGTATATAAAGGTAGTACCGGTATATAAAGGTAGTACCGGTATGTAAAGGTAGTACCGGTATGTAAAGGTAGTACCGGTATATAAAGGTAGTACCGGTATATAAATGTAGTACCGGTATATAAAGGTAGTACCGGTATGTAAAGGTAGTACCGGTATATAAAGGTAGTACCGGTATATAAAGGTAGTACCGGTATATAAAGGTAGTACCGGTATATAAAGGTAGTACCGGTATGTAAAGGTAGTACCGGTATATAAAGGTAGTACCGGTATATAAAGGTAGTACCGGTATGTAAAGGTAGTACCGGTATATAAAGGTAGTACCGGTATGTAAAGGTAGTACCGGTATGTAAAGGTAGTACCGGTAGTACCGGTATGTAAAGGTAGTACCGGTATGTAAAGGTAGTACCGGTATGTAACGGTAGTACCGGTATATAAAGGTAGTACCGGTATATAAAGGTAGTACAGGTATGTAAAGGTAGTACCGGTATATAAAGGTAGTACCGGTATGTAAAGGTAGTACCGGTATGTAAAGGTAGTACCGGTATGTAAAGGTAGTACCGGTATGTAAAGGTAGTACCGGTATGTAACGGTAGTACCGGTATATAAAGGTAGTACCGGTATATAAAGGTAGTACTGGTATGTAAAGGTAGTACCGGTATATAAAGGTAGTACCGGTATATAAAGGTAGTACTGGTATATAAAGGTAGTACCGGTATGTAAAGGTAGTACCGGTATGTAAAGGTAGTACCGGTATATAAAGGTAGTACCGGTATATAAATGTAGTACCGGTATATAAAGGTAGTACCGGTATGTAAAGGTAGTACCGGTATATAAAGGTAGTACCGGTATATAAAGGTAGTACCGGTATATAAAGGTAGTACCGGTATATAAAGGTAGTACCGGTATGTAAAGGTAGTACCGGTATATAAAGGTAGTACCGGTATATAAAGGTAGTACCGGTATATAAAGGTAGTACCGGTATGTAAAGGTAGTACCGGTATGTAAAGGTAGTACCGGTATGTAAAGGTAGTACCGGTATGTAAAGGTAGTACCGGTATGTAACGGTAGTACCGGTATATAAAGGTAGTACCGGTATATAAAGGTAGTACTGGTATGTAAAGGTAGTACCGGTATATAAAGGTAGTACCGGTATGTAAAGGTAGTACCGGTATGTAAAGGTAGTACCGGTATATAAAGGTAGTACCGGTATGTAAAGGTAGTACCGGTATGTAAAGGTAGTACCGGTATGTAAAGGTAGTACCGGTATGTAAAGGTAGTACCGGTATGTAATGGTAGTACCGGTATATAAAGGTAGTACCGGTATGTAAAGGTAGTACCGGTATGTAACGGTAGTACCGGTATATAAAGGTAGTACCGGTATATAAAGGTAGTACCGGTATGTAACGGTAGTACCGGTATATAAAGGTAGTACCGGTATATAAAGGTAGTACCAGTATGTAACGGTAGTACCGGTATATAAAGGTAGTACCGGTATGTAAAGGTAGTACCGGTATATAAAGGTAGTACCGGTATGTAAAGGTAGTACCGGTATGTAAAGGTAGTACCGGTATGTAAAGGTAGTACCGGTATGCAATATGTATACTTGAACAACGTGTAAATGGCGCCATGTCGTGTATTAAGGATCGTGTACAAGCTTACAAAAATCTCTACACGTGGCAGCTCTACAAGTAGAGACTATGGGGTCTCCTCACTTCGGGTGGAGTGGAGGGGTCGGGGACTAGAGACTCGAGCCCAATCAAGCTCTCATCGACGCCGAGGGATACCACCCAAGCCTCGTTGACCAGAGAGCGGCAGTCGCTGACCGGGTTGCCAGTTGTGTCAGACTTGGTCAGTGATGATAGCAGCTTCGATGTGACCGATAAGACATCGGTGGTATCTATTCACCTCTTCATATTGTATGCTAACTGTTTAGATGATCCTGTAGTCCAGTGGTCGGACTGGTAATCCAGGGATTGCAGGTTCGACCCCTCGTCTGTCCCTAATAAAATTAATAGTCTTTCAGGTGGGACTTTAAACCGAGGACTGGTGTCGGTGCTTTACACCATGCACGTAAATGAACCAGAGGAGACTCTGGAATGGGTCCATGTCTGTATCATTGCACTATCTTCCAAAATCTAAAAATGACTAATCTCTTCAGGAGATGTCGTTCATATGGGCAACAAGTAGCGATGATAAATAAACGTATAACACACACTCCCGTTTAAGGAAAGTAAATCCATGACTAGACTGTACTTTGTCATAATTATGATGTCAAAACTGTTTAGATGATCCTGTAGTCCAGTGGTCGGACTGGTAATCCAGGGATTGCAGGTTCGACCCCTCGTCTGTCCCTAATAAAATGAATAGTCTTTCAGGTGGGACTTTAAACCGAGGACTGGTGTCGGTGCTTTACACCATGCACGTAAAAGAACCAGAGGAGACTCTGGAATGGATCTCTGTCTGTATCATTGTACTATCCTCCAAACATCTAAAATGACTAATCTCTTCAGGAGGTGTTGCTCATATGGGCAACCGGTAGCGACGATAAATAAACGTAAAACACACGTGCACACAATGCTTAGACGAGAACATTCCTTTGAAATATTAGACACTTTGCAACAACATCCACCCCAATATTTAATTAACTGCTCAATATTACTCAAAACATACTATTTAAAGTACGATTTTTATATTTTTATGTTTTTATTTTTATATTACTCCGGTTTCCTCCCACATGAATGACCACATATACGCTTTCATCCGCGCCAACGAGAGTGATTAATATAAGTTGTTAGAACTTGCTTCGCAATCGTTGTATAATAAATAAAGTTTAAACTTTAAACTACATACGTGCCTTAGCTGAGTATCAAACCCTCAATGCTCTTGGACTGGACCACGGTCACCGGGTAACTGACTACCTCTGTAGTACCCTACTGGACTGGACCACGGTCACCGGGTAACTGACTACCTCTGTAGTACCCTACATGCTGAAACATGTTACATGTCTAAAGCTACCCACTCACACATTTAGCTACCCACTCTCACATTTAGCTACCCACTCGCACATTTAGCTACCCACTCTCACATTTAGCTACCCACTCTCACATTTAGCTACCCACTCTCACATTTAGCTACCCACTCACACATTTAGCTACCCACTCGCACATTTAGCTACCCACGCGCACATTTAGCTACCCACTCTCACATTTAGCTACCCACGCGCACATTTAGCTACCCACGCGCACATTTAGCTACCCACTCTCACATTTAGCTACCCACTCTCACATTTAGCTACCCACTCGCACATTTAGCTACCCACTCGCACATTTAGCTACCCACTCGCACATTTAGCTACCCACGCGCACATTTAGCTACCCACTCGCACATTTAGCACATTTAGCTACCCACACGCACATTTAGCTACCCACTCGCACATTTAGCTACCCATTCTCACATTTAGCTAGCCACTCGCACATTTAGCTACCCACTCGCACATTTAGCTACCCACTCGCACATTTAGCTACCCACTCGCACATTTAACACATTTAGCTACCCACACGCACATTTAGCTACTCGCACATTTAGCTACCCACTCGCACATTTAGCTACCCACTCGCACATTTAGCTACCCACTCGCACATTTAGCTACCCACGCGCACATTTAGCTACCCACTCTCACATTTAGCTACCCACGCGCGCATTAGCTACCCACTCTCACATTTAGCTACCCATTCTCACATTTAGCTAGCCACTCGCACATTTAGCTACCCACTCGCACATTTAGCTACCCACTCGCACATTTAGCTACCCACTCGCACATTTAGCTACCCACTCGCACATTTAGCTACCCACGCGCACATTTAACTACCCACTCGCACATTTAGCACATTTAGCTACCCACACGCACATTTAGCTACCCACTCGCACATTTAGCTACCCACTCGCACATTTAAGCTAAAGATGTTGAAATAGTTTTTGAAATGTGTAATATTTTATGCAGATATCATTCATTTAAAAAATCTCTGTATCGTCCATATTGTTTTAAATTGTCGAAATCATTTCAAACATTTGAGCTATGAACACTTTCTGGACTAATACTTTGTGCAACTGGGAAGTTTTCTTGTGTTTTTCAACAGCTGTATATGAGTAACTGTTGGTGTTTAGGCATACCATTAGTGGACTAGTTTCATTCTTGTCCCCCTATCCACGTTTCATGGGTATCATTCATCTGATGATCACAAACCCAGCTGAAACATCGCTTCACATGGACAGTAGCCATATATAGCTGCAGGTTGAGCATGTTTATATGCCTTGTTAGGCAGCGTGTTGTGCATATTAACCCTTGACCTGCTAATCACAACTAAAGTCGCTTGTTTGCAAACAACATAGGCAGCGGCGCGTGCCATCTGACCACGCCACATGCTGTTTGCTATTCGGATAGGGGAGCTAAAACATTTGGCTGAATAGCAAACATTCCTTGCGATTTATTTAGCATTTTAAGGGTTTAAGATACACAATGCAGACATGAAGTTGTAGAGTACACTATAGTGTGTTAACTTTGTGGAGTATAATGGTTGCTTACATACCTTGTCCAGTTTCCCCCAACACATTTATGTCTTGCATTCATTCACAATAAAAGCCCAGATTGACATTGTTTATGAATATTATTGAATGCAGTATTTCTAGATGTACTGTTAAATAAGGGAAATACTCATCCAATTGATTGCGCGCAATCATTTCTCAATCTGTAGTTATTAGCAAGTCATATGCTACAGACAGTAAGATACACGGGACAGACAGTGAGATATACGGGACAGACAGTGAACTACACGGGACAGACAGTAAGATACACGGGACAGACAATGCTATATACGGGACAGAGAGTGAGAGACACGGGACAGACAGTGAGATACACGGGACAGACAATGAGCTACACGGGACGGACAGTAAGATACACGGGACAGACAGCGAGATACACGGGACAGAGAGCGAGATACACGGGACAGACAGCGAGATACACGGGACAGACAGTGAGATACACGGGACAGACAGTGAGATACACGGGACTGACAGTAAGATACACGGGACAGAGAGTGAGATACACGGGACAGACAGTAAGATACACGGGACATACAGCGAGATACACGGGACAGTGAGATACACGTGACAGACAGTAAGATACACGGGACAGACAGCGAGATACACGGGACAGACAGTAAGATACACGGGACAGACAGTAAGATACACGAGACAGACAGCGGGATACACGGGACAGACAGCGATATACACGGGACAGACAATAAGATACACGGGACAGACAGTAAGATACACGGGACAGACAGTGAGATACACGGGACAGACAGTGAGATACACGGGACAGACTAAGATACACGGGACAGACAGTGAGATACACGAGACAGACAGTAAGATACACGGGACAGTGAGATACACGGGACAGACAGTGAGATACACGGGACAGTGAGATACACGGAACAATGAGATACACGGGACAGTGAGATACACGGGACAGACAGTAAGATACACGGGACAGACAGCGAGATACACGGGACAGACAGCGAGATACACGGGACAGACAGTAAGATACACGGGACAGACAGTAAGATACACGGGGCAGACAGTGAGATACACGGGACAGACAGTGAGATACACGGGACAGACTGAGATACACGGGACAGACAGTGAGATACACGGGACAGACAGTAAGATACACGGGACAGACAGTGAGATACACGGGACAGACAGTGAGATACACGGGACTGACAGTAAGATACACGGGACAGACAGTGAGATACACGGGACAGACAGTAAGATACACGGGACAGACAGCGAGATACACGGGACAGTGAGATACACGTGACAGACAGTAAGATACACGGGACAGACAGCGAGATACACGGGACAGACAGCGAGATACACGGGACAGACAGTAAGATACACGGGACAGACAGTAAGATACACGAGACAGACAGCGGGATACACGGGACAGACAGCGATATACACGGGACAGACAGTAAGATACACGGGACAGACAGTAAGATACACGGGACAAACAGTGAGATACACGGGACAGACAGTGAGATACACGGGACAGACTAAGATACACGGGACAGACAGTGAGATACACGGGACAGACAGTAAGATACACGGGACAGTGAGATACACGGGACAGACAGTGAGATACACGGGACAGACAGTGAGATACACGGGACAGTGAGATACACGGGACAGACAGTGAGATACACGGGACAGACAGTGAGATACACGAGACAGACAGTGAGATACACGGGACAGACAGTGAGATACACGGGACAGACAGTGAGATACACGGGACAGTGAGATACACGGGACAATGAGATACACGGGAGAGTGCGATACACGGGACAGTGAGATACACGGGACAATGAGATACACGGGACAGACAGTGAGATACACGGGACAGTGAGATACACGGGACAGTGAGATACACGGGACAGTGAGATACACGGGACAGTGAGATACACGGGACAGTGAGATACACGGGACAGACAGTGAGATACACGAGACAGACAGTGAGATACACGGGACAGACAGTGAGATACACGGGACATACAGTGAGATACACGAGACAGACAGTGAGATACACGGGACAGACAGTGAGATACACGGGACAGACAGTGAGATACAGGGGACATACAGTGAGATACACGGGACAGACAGTGAAATACACGGGGCAGAAAGTGAGATACACGGGACAGACAGTGAGATACACGGGACAGTGAGATACACGGGACAGTGAGATACACGGGACAGACAGTGAGCTACACGGGACAGACAGTGAGATACACGGGACAGACAGCGAGATACACGGGACAGACAGTGAGATACACGGGACAGACAGTGAGATACACGAGACAGACAGTGAGATACACGGGACAGACAGTGAGATACAGGGGACATACAGTGAGATACACGGGACAGACAGTGAAATACACTGGGCAGAACGTGAGATACACGGGACAGACAGTGAGATACACGGGACAGTGAGATACACGGGACAGTGAGAAGCACGGGACAGACAGTGAGCTACACGGGACAGACAGTGAGATACACGGGACAGACAGCGAGATACACGGGACAGACAGTGAGATACACGAGACAGACAGCGAGATACACGGGACATACAGTGAGATACACGGGACAAACAGCGAGATACACGGGATAGACAGCGAGATACACGGGACAGACAGCGAGATACACGGGACAGACAGTGAGATACACGGGACAGACAGTGAGATACACGGGACAGACAGTGAGATACACGGGACAGACAGTGAGATACACGGGATAGACAGCGAGATACACGGGACAGACAGCGAGATACACGAGACAGACTAAGATACACGGGACAGACAGTGAGATACACGGGACAGACAGTAAGATACACGGGACAGTGAGATACACGGGACAGACCGTGAGATACACGGGACAGTGAGATACACGGGACAGTGAGATACACGGGACAGACAGTGAGATACACGGGACAGACAGTGAGATACACGGGACAGACAGTGAGATACACGAGACAGACAGTGAGATACACGGGACAGTGAGATACACGGGACAGACAGTGAGATACACGGGACAGTGAGATACACGGGACAATGAGATACACGGGACAGTGAGATACACGGGACAGTGAGATACACGGGACAGACAGTAAGATACACGGGACAGACAGCGAGATACACGGGACAGACAGCGAGATACACGGGACAGACAGTAAGATACACGGGACAGACAGTAAGATACACGGGGCAGACAGTGAGATACACGGGACAGACAGTGAGATACACGGGACAGACTGAGATACACGGGACAGACAGTGAGATACACGGGACAGACAGTAAGATACACGGGACAGACAGTGAGATACACGGGACAGACAGTGAGATACACGGGACTGACAGTAAGATACACGGGACAGACAGTGAGATACACGGGACAGACAGTAAGATACACGGGACAGACAGCGAGATACACGGGACAGTGAGATACACGTGACAGACAGTAAGATACACGGGACAGACAGCGAGATACACGGGACAGACAGCGAGATACACGGGACAGACGGTAAGATACACGGGACAGACAGTAAGATACACGGGACAGACAGCGGGATACACGGGACAGACAGCGATATACACGGGACAGACAGTAAGATACACGGGACAGACAGTAAGATACACGGGACAGACAGTGAGATACACGGGACAGACAGTGAGATACACGGGACAGACTAAGATACACGGGACAGACAGTGAGATACACGGGACAGACAGTAAGATACACGGGACAGTGAGATACACGGGACAGACAGTGAGATACACGGGACAGTGAGATACACGGAACATGAGATACACGGGACAGTGAGATACACGGGACAGACAGTAAGATACACGGGACAGACAGCGAGATACACGGGACAGACAGCGAGATACACGGGACAGACAGTGAGATACACGGGACAGACAGTGAGATACACGGGGCAGACAGTGAGATACACGGGACAGACAGTGAGATACACGGGACAGACTGAGATACACGGGACAGACAGTGAGATACACGGGACAGACAGTGAGATACACGGGACAGACAGTGAGATACACGGGACAGACAGTGAGATACACGGGACTGACAGTAAGATACACGGGACAGACAGTGAGATACACGGGACAGACAGTAAGATACACGGGACAGACAGCGAGATACACGGGACAGTGAGATACACGTGACAGACAGTAAGATACACGGGACAGACAGCGAGATACACGGGACAGACAGCGAGATACACGGGACAGACAGTAAGATACACGGGACAGACAGTAAGATACACGGGACAGACAGCGGGATACACGGGACAGACAGCGATATACACGGGACAGACAGTAAGATACACGGGACAGACAGTAAGATACACGGGACAGACAGTGAGATACACGGGACAGACAGTGAGATACACGGGACAGACTAAGATACACGGGACAGACAGTGAGATACACGGGACAGACAGTAAGATACACGGGACAGTGAGATACACGGGACAGACAGTGAGATACACGGGACAGACAGTGAGATACACGGGACAGTGAGATACACGGGACAGACAGTGAGATACACGGGACAGACAGTGAGATACACGAGACAGACAGTGAGATACACGGGACAGACAGTGAGATACACGGGACAGACAGTGAGATACACGGGACAGTGAGATACACGGGACAATGAGATACACGGGAGAGTGCGATACACGGGACAGTGAGATACACGGGACAGACAGTGAGATACACGGGACAGTGAGATACACGGGACAGACAGTGAGATACACGGGACAGTGAGATACACGGGACAGACAGTGAGATACACGGGACAGTGAGATACACGGGACAGTGAGATACACGGGACAGACAGTGAGATACACGGGACAGACAGTGAGATACACGGGACAGACAGTGAGATACACGGGACAGACAGTGAGATACACGGGACAGACAGTGAGATACACGGGACAGACAGTGAGATACACGGGACAGACAGTGAGATACAGGGGACATACAGTGAGATACACGGGACAGACAGTGAAATACACGGGGCAGAACGTGAGATACACGGGACAGACAGTGAGATACACGGGACAGTGAGATACACGGGACAGTGAGATACACGGGACAGACAGTGAGCTACACGGGACAGACAGTGAGATACACGGGACAGACAGCGAGATACACGGGACAGACAGTGAGATACACGGGACAGACAGTGAGATACACGAGACAGACAGTGAGATACACGGGACAGACAGTGAGATACAGGGGACATACAGTGAGATACACGGGACAGACAGTGAAATACACTGGGCAGAACGTGATATACACGGGACAGACAGTGAGATACACGGGACAGTGAGATACACGGGACAGTGAGAAGCACGGGACAGACAGTGAGCTACACGGGACAGACAGTGAGATACACGGGACAGACAGCGAGATACACGGGACAGACAGTGAGATACACGAGACAGACAGCGAGATACACGGGACATACAGTGAGATACACGGGACAAACAGCGAGATACACGGGATAGACAGCGAGATACACGGGACAGACAGCGAGATACACGGGACAGACAGTGAGATACACGGGACAGACAGTGAGATACACGGGACAGACAGTGAGATACACGGGACAGACAGTGAGATACACGGGATAGACAGCGAGATACACGGGACAGACAGCGAGATACACGAGACAGACTAAGATACACGGGACAGACAGTGAGATACACGGGACAGACAGTAAGATACACGGGACAGTGAGATACACGGGACAGACCGTGAGATACACGGGACAGTGAGATACACGGGACAGTGAGATACACGGGACAGACAGTGAGATACACGGGACAGACAGTGAGATACACGGGACAGACAGTGAGATACACGAGACAGACAGTGAGATACACGGGACAGTGAGATACACGGGACAGACAGTGAGATACACGGGACAGTGAGATACACGGGACAATGAGATACACGGGACAGTGAGATACACGGGACAGTGAGATACACGGGACAGACAGTAAGATACACGGGACAGACAGCGAGATACACGGGACAGACAGCGAGATACACGGGACAGACAGTAAGATACACGGGACAGACAGTAAGATACACGGGGCAGACAGTGAGATACACGGGACAGACAGTGAGATACACGGGACAGACTGAGATACACGGGACAGACAGTGAGATACACGGGACAGACAGTAAGATACACGGGACAGACAGTGAGATACACGGGACAGACAGTGAGATACACGGGACTGACAGTAAGATACACGGGACAGACAGTGAGATACACGGGACAGACAGTAAGATACACGGGACAGACAGCGAGATACACGGGACAGTGAGATACACGTGACAGACAGTAAGATACACGGGACAGACAGCGAGATACACGGGACAGACAGCGAGATACACGGGACAGACGGTAAGATACACGGGACAGACAGTAAGATACACGGGACAGACAGCGGGATACACGGGACAGACAGCGATATACACGGGACAGACAGTAAGATACACGGGACAGACAGTGAGATACACGGGACAGACAGTGAGATACACGGGACAGACAGTGAGATACACGGGACAGACTGAGATACACGGGACAGACAGTGAGATACACGGGACAGACAGTGAGATACACGGGACAGTGAGATACACGGGACAGACAGTGAGATACACGGGACAGACAGACAGTGAGATACACGGGACAGACAGTGAGATACACGGGACAGACAGCGAGATACACGGGACAGACAGCGAGATACACGGGACAGACAGTGAGATACACGGGACAGACAGTGAGATACACGGGACAGACAGTGAGATACACGGGACAGACAGTGAGATACACGGGATAGACAGCGAGATACACGGGACAGACAGCGAGATACACGAGACAGACTAAGATACACGGGACAGACAGTGAGATACACGGGACAGACAGTAAGATACACGGGACAGTGAGATACACGGGACAGACCGTGAGATACACGGGACAGTGAGATACACGGGACAGACAGTGAGATACACGGGACAGACAGTGAGATACACGGGACAGACAGTGAGATACACGAGACAGACAGTGAGATACACGGGACAGTGAGATACACGGGACAGACAGTGAGATACACGGGACAGTGAGATACACGGGACAATGAGATACACGGGACAGTGAGATACACGGGACAGTGAGATACACGGGACAGACAGTAAGATACACGGGACAGACAGCGAGATACACGGGACAGACAGCGAGATACACGGGACAGACAGTAAGATACACGGGACAGACAGTAAGATACACGGGGCAGACAGTGAGATACACGGGACAGACAGTGAGATACACGGGACAGACTGAGATACACGGGACAGACAGTGAGATACACGGGACAGACAGTAAGATACACGGGACAGACAGTGAGATACACGGGACAGACAGTGAGATACACGGGACTGACAGTAAGATACACGGGACAGACAGTGAGATACACGGGACAGACAGTAAGATACACGGGACAGACAGCGAGATACACGGGACAGTGAGATACACGTGACAGACAGTAAGATACACGGGACAGACAGCGAGATACACGGGACAGACAGCGAGATACACGGGACAGACAGTAAGATACACGGGACAGACAGTAAGATACACGGGACAGACAGCGGGATACACGGGACAGACAGCGATATACACGGGACAGACAGTAAGATACACGGGACAGACAGTAAGATACACGGGACAGACAGTGAGATACACGGGACAGACAGTGAGATACACGGGACAGACTAAGATACACGGGACAGACAGTGAGATACACGGGACAGACAGTAAGATACACGGGACAGTGAGATACACGGGACAGACAGTGAGATACACGGGACAGACAGTGAGATACACGGGACAGTGAGATACACGGGACAGACAGTGAGATACACGGGACAGACAGTGAGATACACGAGACAGACAGTGAGATACACGGGACAGCCAGTGAGATACACGGGACAGACAGTGAGATACACGGGACAGTGAGATACACGGGACAATGAGATACACGGGAGAGTGCGATACACGGGACAGTGAGATACACGGGACAATGAGATACACGGGACAGACAGTGAGATACACGGGACAGTGAGATACACGGGACAGACAGTGAGATACACGGGACAGTGAGATACACGGGACAGACAGTGAGATACACGGGACAGTGAGATACACGGGACAGACAGTGAGATACACGGGACAGTGAGATACACGGGACAGACAGTGAGATACACGGGACAGACAGTGAGATACACGGGACAGACAGTGAGATACACGGGACAGACAGTGAGATACACGGGACAGACAGTGAGATACACGGGACAGACAGTGAGATACACGGGACAGTGAGATACACGGGACAGACAGTGAGATACACGGGACAGACAGTGAGATACACGGGACAGACAGCGAGATACACGGGACAGACAGTGAGATACACGGGACAGACAGTGAGATACACGGGACAGACAGCGGGATACACGGGACAGACAGCGATATACACGGGACAGACAGTAAGATACACGGGACAGACAGTAAGATACACGGGACAAACAGTGAGATACACGGGACAGACAGTGAGATACACGGGACAGACTAAGATACACGGGACAGACAGTGAGATACACGGGACAGACAGTAAGATACACGGGACAGTGAGATACACGGGACAGACAGTGAGATACACGGGACAGACAGTGAGATACACGGGACAGTGAGATACACGGGACAGACAGTGAGATACACGGGACAGACAGTGAGATACACGAGACAGACAGTGAGATACACGGGACAGACAGTGAGATACACGGGACAGACAGTGAGATACACGGGACAGTGAGATACACGGGACAATGAGATACACGGGAGAGTGCGATACACGGGACAGTGAGATACACGGGACAATGAGATACACGGGACAGACAGTGAGATACACGGGACAGTGAGATACACGGGACAGACAGTGAGATACACGGGACAGTGAGATACACGGGACAGTGAGATACACGGGACAGTGAGATACACGGGACAGTGAGATACACGGGACAGACAGTGAGATACACGAGACAGACAGTGAGATACACGGGACAGACAGTGAGATACACGGGACATACAGTGAGATACACGAGACAGACAGTGAGATACACGGGACAGACAGTGAGATACACGGGACAGACAGTGAGATACAGGGGACATACAGTGAGATACACGGGACAGACAGTGAAATACACGGGGCAGAAAGTGAGATACACGGGACAGACAGTGAGATACACGGGACAGTGAGATACACGGGACAGTGAGATACACGGGACAGACAGTGAGCTACACGGGACAGACAGTGAGATACACGGGACAGACAGCGAGATACACGGGACAGACAGTGAGATACACGGGACAGACAGTGAGATACACGAGACAGACAGTGAGATACACGGGACAGACAGTGAGATACAGGGGACATACAGTGAGATACACGGGACAGACAGTGAAATACACTGGGCAGAACGTGAGATACACGGGACAGACAGTGAGATACACGGGACAGTGAGATACACGGGACAGTGAGAAGCACGGGACAGACAGTGAGCTACACGGGACAGACAGTGAGATACACGGGACAGACAGCGAGATACACGGGACAGACAGTGAGATACACGAGACAGACAGCGAGATACACGGGACATACAGTGAGATACACGGGACAAACAGCGAGATACACGGGATAGACAGCGAGATACACGGGACAGACAGCGAGATACACGGGACAGACAGTGAGATACACGGGACAGACAGTGAGATACACGGGACAGACAGTGAGATACACGGGACAGACAGTGAGATACACGGGATAGACAGCGAGATACACGGGACAGACAGCGAGATACACGAGACAGACTAAGATACACGGGACAGACAGTGAGATACACGGGACAGACAGTAAGATACACGGGACAGTGAGATACACGGGACAGACCGTGAGATACACGGGACAAAACAAGACAGTGAGATACACGGGACAGACAGTGAGATACACGGGACAGACAGTGAGATACACGGGACAGACAGTGAGATACACGAGACAGACAGTGAGATACACGGGACAGTGAGATACACGGGACAGACAGTGAGATACACGGGACAGTGAGATACACGGGACAATGAGATACACGGGACAGTGAGATACACGGGACAGTGAGATACACGGGACAGACAGTAAGATACACGGGACAGACAGCGAGATACACGGGACAGACAGCGAGATACACGGGACAGACAGTAAGATACACGGGACAGACAGTAAGATACACGGGGCAGACAGTGAGATACACGGGACAGACAGTGAGATACACGGGACAGACTGAGATACACGGGACAGACAGTGAGATACACGGGACAGACAGTAAGATACACGGGACAGACAGTGAGATACACGGGACAGACAGTGAGATACACGGGACTGACAGTAAGATACACGGGACAGACAGTGAGATACACGGGACAGACAGTAAGATACACGGGACAGACAGCGAGATACACGGGACAGTGAGATACACGTGACAGACAGTAAGATACACGGGACAGACAGCGAGATACACGGGACAGACAGCGAGATACACGGGACAGACGGTAAGATACACGGGACAGACAGTAAGATACACGGGACAGACAGCGGGATACACGGGACAGACAGCGATATACACGGGACAGACAGTAAGATACACGGGACAGACAGTAAGATACACGGGACAGACAGTGAGATACACGGGACAGACAGTGAGATACACGGGACAGACTAAGATACACGGGACAGACAGTGAGATACACGGGACAGACAGTAAGATACACGGGACAGTGAGATACACGGGACAGACAGTGAGATACACGGGACAGTGAGATACACGGAACAATGAGATACACGGGACAGTGAGATACACGGGACAGACAGTAAGATACACGGGACAGACAGCGAGATACACGGGACAGACAGCGAGATACACGGGACAGACAGTAAGATACACGGGACAGACAGTAAGATACACGGGGCAGACAGTGATATACACGGGACAGACAGTGAGATACACGGGACAGACTGAGATACACGGGACAGACAGTGAGATACACGGGACAGACAGTAAGATACACGGGACAGACAGTGAGATACACGGGACAGACAGTGAGATACACGGGACTGACAGTAAGATACACGGGACAGACAGTGAGATACACGGGACAGACAGTAAGATACACGGGACAGACAGCGAGATACACGGGACAGTGAGATACACGTGACAGACAGTAAGATACACGGGACAGACAGCGAGATACACGGGACAGACAGCGAGATACACGGGACAGACAGTAAGATACACGGGACAGACAGTAAGATACACGAGACAGACAGCGGGATACACGGGACAGACAGCGATATACACGGGACAGACAGTAAGATACACGGGACAGACAGTAAGATACACGGGACAAACAGTGAGATACACGGGACAGACAGTGAGATACACGGGACAGACTAAGATACACGGGACAGACAGTGAGATACACGGGACAGACAGTAAGATACACGGGACAGTGAGATACACGGGACAGACAGTGAGATACACGGGACAGACAGTGAGATACACGGGACAGTGAGATACACGGGACAGACAGTGAGATACACGGGACAGACAGTGAGATACACGAGACAGACAGTGAGATACACGGGACAGACAGTGAGATACACGGGACAGACAGTGAGATACACGGGACAGTGAGATACACGGGACAATGAGATACACGGGAGAGTGCGATACACGGGACAGTGAGATACACGGGACAGACAGTGAGATACACGGGACAGTGAGATACACGGGACAGACAGTGAGATACACGGGACAGTGAGATACACGGGACAGACAGTGAGATACACGGGACAGTGAGATACACGGGACAGTGAGATACACGGGACAGACAGTGAGATACACGGGACAGACAGTGAGATACACGGGACAGACAGTGAGATACACGGGACAGACAGTGAGATACACGGGACAGACAGTGAGATACACGGGACAGACAGTGAGATACACGGGACAGACAGTGAGATACAGGGGACATACAGTGAGATACACGGGACAGACAGTGAAATACACGGGGCAGAAAGTGAGATACACGGGACAGACAGTGAGATACACGGGACAGTGAGATACACGGGACAGTGAGATACACGGGACAGACAGTGAGCTACACGGGACAGACAGTGAGATACACGGGACAGACAGCGAGATACACGGGACAGACAGTGAGATACACGGGACAGACAGTGAGATACACGAGACAGACAGTGAGATACACGGGACAGACAGTGAGATACAGGGGACATACAGTGAGATACACGGGACAGACAGTGAAATACACGGGGCAGAACGTGAGATACACGGGACAGACAGTGAGATACACGGGACAGTGAGATACACGGGACAGTGAGATACACGGGACAGACAGTGAGCTACACGGGACAGACAGTGAGATACACGGGACAGACAGCGAGATACACGGGACAGACAGTGAGATACACGAGACAGACAGCGAGATACACGGGACATACAGTGAGATACACGGGACAAACAGCGAGATACACGGGATAGACAGCGAGATACACGGGACAGACAGCGAGATACACGGGACAGACAGTGAGATACACGGGACAGACAGTGAGATACACGGGACAGACAGTGAGATACACGGGACAGACAGTGAGATACACGGGATAGACAGCGAGATACACGGGACAGACAGCGAGATACACGAGACAGACTAAGATACACGGGACAGACAGTGAGATACACGGGACAGACAGTAAGATACACGGGACAGTGAGATACACGGGACAGACCGTGAGATACACGGGACAGACAGTGAGATACACGGGACAGACAGTGAGATACACGGGACAGACAGTGAGATACACGGGACAGACAGTGAGATACACGAGACAGACAGTGAGATACACGGGACAGTGAGATACACGGGACAGACAGTGAGATACACGGGACAGTGAGATACACGGGACAATGAGATACACGGGACAGTGAGATACACGGGACAGTGAGATACACGGGACAGACAGTAAGATACACGGGACAGACAGCGAGATACACGGGACAGACAGCGAGATACACGGGACAGACAGTAAGATACACGGGACAGACAGTAAGATACACGGGGCAGACAGTGAGATACACGGGACAGACAGTGAGATACACGGGACAGACTGAGATACACGGGACAGACAGTGAGATACACGGGACAGACAGTAAGATACACGGGACAGACAGTGAGATACACGGGACAGACAGTGAGATACACGGGACTGACAGTAAGATACACGGGACAGACAGTGAGATACACGGGACAGACAGTAAGATACACGGGACAGACAGCGAGATACACGGGACAGTGACACGTGACAGACAGTAAGATACACGGGACAGACAGCGAGATACACGGGACAGACAGCGAGATACACGGGACAGACGGTAAGATACACGGGACAAACAGTAAGATACACGGGACAGACAGCGAGATACACGGGACAGACAGTGAGATACACGGGACAGACAGTAAGATACACGGGACAGACAGTGAGATACACGGGACAGACAGTGAGATACACGGGACAGACTAAGATACACGGGACAGACAGTGAGATACACGGGACAGACAGTAAGTTACACGGGACAGTGAGATACACGGGACAGACAGTGAGATACACGGGACAGTGAGATACACGGAACAATGAGATACACGGGACAGTGAGATACACGGGACAGACAGTAAGATACACGGGACAGACAGCGAGATACACGGGACAGACAGTGAGATACACGGGACAGACAGTGAGATACACGGGACAGACAGTGAGATACACGGGACAGACAGTGAATACACGGGACAGACAGTGAGACACGGACAGCTGAGATACACGGGACAGACAGTGAGATACACGGGACAGACAGTGAGATACACGGGACAGACAGTGAGATACACGGGACAGACAGTGAGATACACGGGACAGACAGTGAGATACACGGGACAGACAGTGAGATACACGGGACAGACAGTGAGATACACGGGACAGACAGCGAGATACACGGGACAGTGAGATACACGTGACAGACAGTGAGATACACGGGACAGACAGCGAGATACACGGGACAGACAGCGAGATACACGGGACAGACAGTGAGATACACGGGACAGACAGTAAGATACACGGGACAGACAGCGGGATACACGGGACAGACAGCGATATACACGGGACAGACAGTAAGATACACGGGACAGACAGTAAGATACACGGGACAAACAGTGAGATACACGGGACAGACAGTGAGATACACGGGACAGACTAAGATACACGGGACAGACAGTGAGATACACGGGACAGACAGTAAGATACACGGGACAGTGAGATACACGGGACAGACAGTGAGATACACGGGACAGACAGTGAGATACACGGGACAGTGAGATACACGGGACAGACAGTGAGATACACGGGACAGACAGTGAGATACACGAGACAGACAGTGAGATACACGGGACAGACAGTGAGATACACGGGACAGACAGTGAGATACACGGGACAGTGAGATACACGGGACAATGAGATACACGGGACAGACAGTGAGATACACGGGACA
>CM026397.1:90425307-90444133 GCA_014843695.1 Archivesica marissinica | reverse complement strand
TGATGCAGTTACGCTCGATGAATCAAACCAAGCAATACTGATGCAGTTACGCTTGCTGAATCAAACCAAGCAATACTGATGCAGTTACGCTTGCTGAATCAAACCAAGCAATACTGATGCAGTTACGCTTGCTGAATCAAACCAAGCAATACTGATGCAGTTATGCTCAATGAATCAAACCAAGCAATACTGATGCAGTTACGCTTGCTGAATCAAACCAAGCAATACTGATGCAGTTACGCTTGCTGAATCAAACCAAGCAATACTGATGCAGTTATGCTCAATGAATCAAACCAAGCAATACTGATGCAGTTACGCTTGCTGAATCAAACCAAGCAATACTGATGCAGTTACGCTTGCTGAATCAAACCAAGCAATACTGATGCAGTTACGCTTGCTGAATCAAACCAAGCAATACTGATGCAGTTACGCTCGCTGAATCAAACCAAGCAATACTGATGCAGTTACGCTCGATGAATCAAACCAAGCAATACTGATGCAGTTACGCTTGCTGAATCAAACCAAGCAGTACTGATGCAGTTACGCTTGCTGAATCAAACCAAGCAATACTGATGCAGTTACGCTTGCTGAATCAAACCAAGCAGTACTGATGCAGTTACGCTTGCTGAATCAAACCAAGCAATACTGATGCAGTTACGCTTGCTGAATCAAACCAAACAGTACTGATGCAGTTATGCTCGATGAATCAAACCAAGCAATACTGATGCAGTTACGCTTGCTGAATCAAACCAAGCAGTACTGATGCAGTTACGCTCAATGAATCAAACCAAGCAATACTGATGCAGTTACGCTCAATGAATCAAACCAAGCAGTACTGATGCAGTTACACTTGCTCAATCAAACCAACCAGTACTGATGCAGTTACGCTTGCAGAATCAAACCAAGCAATACTGATGCAGTTACGCTTGCTGAATCAAACCAAGCAATACTGATGCAGTTACGCTTGCTGAATCAAACCAAGCAATACTGATGCAGTTACGCTCAATGAATCAAACCAAGCAATACTGATGCAGTTACGCTTGCTGAATCAAACCAAGCAATACTGATGCAGTTACGCTTGCTGAATCAAACCAAGCAATACTGATGCAGTTACGCTTGCTGAATCAAACCAAGCAATACTGATGCAGTTACGCTTGCTGAATCAAACCAAGCAATACTGATGCAGTTACGCTCGCTGAATCAAACCAAGCAATACTGATGCAGTTACGCTTGCTGAATCAAACCAAGCAATACTGATGCAGTTACGCTCGCTGAATCAAACCAAGCAATACTGATGCAGTTACGCTCTCTGAATCAAACCAAGCAATACTGATGCAGTTACGCTTGCTGAATCAAACCAAGCAATACTGATGCAGTTACGCTCACTGAATCAAACCAAGCAATACTGATGCAGTTACGCTTGCTGAATCAAACCAAGCAGTACTGATGCAGTTACGCTTGCTGAATCAAACCAAGCAGTACTGATGCAGTTACGCTTGCTGAATCAAACCAAGCAATACTGATGCAGTTACGCTCGATGAATCAAACCAAGCAATACTGATGCAGTTACGCTTGCTGAATCAAACCAAGCAATACTGATGTAGTTACGCTTGCTGAATCAAACCAAGCAATACTGATGCAGTTACGCTTGCTGAATCAAACCAAGCAGTACTGATGCAGTTACGCTCGCTGAATCAAACCAAGCAATACTGATGCAGTTACGCTCAATGAATCAAACCAAGCAATACTGATGCAGTTACGCTTGATGAATCAAACCAAGCAATACTGATGCAGTTACGCTTGCTGAATCAAACCAAGCAGTACTGATGCAGTTACGCTTGCTGAATCAAACCAAGCAATACTGATGCAGTTACGCTCGCTGAATCAAACCAAGCAATACTGATGCAGTTACGCTTGCTGAATCAAACCAAGCAATACTGATGCAGTTACGCTTGCTGAATCAAACCAAGCAGTACTGATGCAGTTATGCTCAATGAATCAAACCAAGCAATACTGATGCAGTTACGCTTGCTGAATCAAACCAAGCAGTACTGATGCAGTTATGCTCAATGAATCAAACCAAGCAATACTGATGCAGTTACGCTTGCTGAATCAAACCAAGCAATACTGATGCAGTTACGCTTGCTGAATCAAACCAAGCAGTACTGATGCAGTTACGCTTGCTGAATAATGATGCAGTTACGCTCAATGAATCAAACCAAGCAATACTGATGTAGTTATGCTCAATGAATCACACCAAGCAGTACTGATGCAGTTACGCTTGCTGAATCACACCAAGCAATACTGATGCAGTTACGCTTGCTGAATCAAACCAAACAGTACTGATGCAGTTACGCTCAATGAATCAAACTAAGCAGTACTGATGTAGTTACGCTCGATGAATCAAACAAAGCAATACTGATGCAGTTACGCTTGCTGAATCAAACCAAACAGTACTGATGCAGTTATGCTCAATGAATCAAACCAAGCAGTACTGATGCAGTTACGCTTGCTGAATCAAACCAAGCAATACTGATGCAGTTACGCTTGCTGAATCAAACCAAGCAATACTGATGCAGTTACGCTCGATGAATCAAACCAAGCAATACTGATGCAGTTACGCTTGCTGAATCAAACCAAGCAGTACTGATGCAGTTACGCTCGATGAATCAAACCAAGCAATACTGATGCAGTTACGCTTGCTGAATCAAACCAAGCAGTACTGATGCAGTTATGCTCACTGAATCAAACCAAGCAATACTGATGCAGTTACGCTTGCTGAATCAAACCAAGCAATACTGATGCAGTTACGCTCGATGAATCAAACCAAGCAATACTGATGCAGTTACGCTCAATGAATCAAACCAAGCAGTACTGATGCAGTTACGCTTGCTGAATCAAACCAAGCAATACTGATGCAGTTACGCTCGCTGAATCAAACCAAGCAATACTGATGCAGTTACGCTTGCTGAATCAAACCAAGCAATACTGATGCAGTTACGCTTGCTGAATCAAACCAAACAGTACTGATGCAGTTATGCTCAATGAATCAAACCAAGCAATACTGATGCAGTTACGCTTGCTGAATCAAACCAAGCAATACTGATGCAGTTACGCTTGCTGAATCAAACCAAGCAATACTGATGCAGTTACGCTTGCTGAATCAAACCAAGCAATACTGATGCAGTTACGCTTGCTGAATCAAACCAAGCAATACTGATGTAGTTACGCTTGCTGAATCAAACCAAGCAATACTGATGCAGTTACGCTCAATGAATCAAACCAAGCAATACTGATGCAGTTACGCTCGATGAATCAAACCAAGCAATACTGATGTAGTTATGCTCAATGAATCACACCAAGCAGTACTGATGCAGTTACGCTTGCTGAATCACACCAAGTAATACTGATGCAGTTACGCTTGCTGAATCAAACCAAACAGTACTGATGCAGTTACGCTCAATGAATCAAACTAAGCAGTACTGATGTAGTTACGCTCGATGAATCAAACAAAGCAATACTGATGCAGTTACGCTTGCTGAATCAAACCAAACAGTACTGATGCAGTTATGCTCAATGAATCAAACCAAGCAGTACTGATGCAGTTACGCTTGCTGAATCAAACCAAGCAATACTGATGCAGTTACGCTTGCTGAATCAAACCAAGCAGTACTGATGCAGTTATGCTCAATGAATCAAACCAAGCAATACTGATGCAGTTACGCTCAATGAATCAAACCAACCAGTACTGATGCAGTTACGCTTGCTGAATCAAACCAAACAGTACTGATGCAGTTACGCTTGCTGAATCAAACCAAGCAATACTGATGCAGTTATGCTCAATGAATCAAACCAACCAGTACTGATGCAGTTACGCTTGCTGAATCAAACCAAACAGTACTGATGCAGTTACGCTTGCTGAATCAAACCAAACAGTACTGATGCAGTTATGCTCATTGAATCAAACCAAGCAATACTGATGCAGTTACACTCAATGAATCAAACCAAGCAGTACTGATGCAGTTACGCTTGCTGAATCAAACCAAGCAATACTGATGCAGTTACGCTCTCTGAATCAAACCAAGCAATACTGATGCAGTTACGCTTGCTGAATCAAACCAAGCAATACTGATGCAGTTACGCTCGATGAATCAAACCAAGCAATACTGATGCAGTTACGCTTGCTGAATCAAACCAAGCAGTACTGATGCAGTTATGCTCAATGAATCAAACCAAGCAATACTGATGCAGTTACGCTTGCTGAATCAAACCAAGCAATACTGATGCAGTTACGCTTGCTGAATCAAACCAAGCAATACTGATGCAGTTACGCTTGCTGAATCAAACCAAGCAATACTGATGCAGTTACGCTTGCTGAATCAAACCAAGCAATACTGATGCAGTTACGCTCAATGAATCAAACCAAGCAATACTGATGCAGTTACGCTCGATGAATCAAACCAAGCAATACTGATGCAGTTACGCTCAATGAATCAAACCAAGCAGTACTGATGTAGTTACGCTCGCTGAATCAAACCAAGCAATACTGATGCAGTTACGCTTGCTGAATCAAACCAAGCAATACTGATGCAGTTACGCTTGCTGAATCAAACCACAGTACTGATGCAGTTATGCTCAATGAATCAAACCAAGCAATACTGATGCAGTTACGCTTGCTGAATCAAACCAAGCAATACTGATGCAGTTACGCTCGCTGAATCAAACCAAGCAATACTGATGCAGTTACGCTTGCTGAATCAAACCAAGCAGTACTGATGCAGTTACGCTCGATGAATCAAACCAAGCAATACTGATGCAGTTACGCTTGCTGAATCAAACCAAACAGTACTGATGCAGTTATGCTCACTGAATCAAACCAAGCAATACTGATGCAGTTACGCTCAATGAATCAAACCAAGCAATACTGATGCAGTTACGCTCGATGAATCAAACCAAGCAATACTGATGTAGTTACGCTCAATGAATCAAACCAAGCAGTACTGATGTAGTTACGCTTGCTGAATCAAACCAAGCAATACTGATGTAGTTACGCTCTCTGAATCAAACCAAGCAATACTGATGTAGTTACGCTTGCTGAATCAAACCAAACAGTACTGATGCAGTTATGCTCAATGAATCAAACCAAGCAATACTGATGCAGTTACGCTTGCTGAATCAAACCAAGCAATACTGATGCAGTTATGCTTGCTGAATCAAACCAAGCAATACTGATGCAGTTACGCTTGCTGAATCAAACCAAGCAATACTGATGTAGTTACGCTTGCTGAATCAAACCAAGCAATACTGATGCAGTTACGCTCAATGAATCAAACCAAGCAATACTGATGCAGTTACGCTCGATGAATCAAACCAAGCAATACTGATGTAGTTACACTCAATGAATCAAACCAAGCAGTACTGATGTAGTTACGCTCGCTGAATCAAACCAAGCAATACTGATGCAGTTACGCTTGCTGAATCAAACCAAGCAATACTGATGCAGTTACGCTTGCTGAATCAAACCAAGCAGTACTGATGCAGTTATGCTCAATGAATCAAACCAAGCAATACTGATGCAGTTACGCTTGCTGAATCAAACCAAGCAATACTGATGCAGTTACGCTTGCTGAATCAAACCAAGCAATACTGATGCAGTTACGCTTGCTGAATCAAACCAAGCAATACTGATGCAGTTACGCTTGCTGAATCAAACCAAGCAATACTGATGCAGTTACACTCAATGAATCAAACCAAGCAATACTGATGCAGTTACGCTTGCTGAATCAAACCAAGCAATACTGATGCAGTTACGCTTGCTGAATCAAACCAAGCAATACTGATGCAGTTACGCTTGCTGAATCAAACCAAGCAGTACTGATGCAGTTACACTCAATGAATCAAACCAAGCAGTACTGATGTAGTTACGCTTGCTGAATCAAACTAAGCAGTACTGATGCAGTTACGCTTGCTGAATCAAACCAAGTAGTACTGATGCAGTTACGCTTGCTGAATCACACCAAGCAATACTGATGCAGTTACACTTGCTCAATCAAACCGAGCAATAATGATGCAGTTATGCTTGCTCAATCAAACCGAGCAATACTGATGCAGTTACACTTGCTCAATCAAACCGAGCAATAATGATGCAGTTACGCTTGCTCAATCAAACCAAGCAATACTGATGCAGTTACACTTGCTCAATCAAACCGAGCAATACTGATGCAGTTACGCTTGCTCAATCAAACCGAGCAATAATGATGCAGTTATGCTCAATGAATCAAACCAAGCAATACTGATGCAGTTACACTTGCTGAATCAAACCGAGCAATACTGATGCAGTTATGCTCAATGAATCAAACCAAGCAATACTGATGCAGTTACACTTGCTAAATCAAACCAAACAGTACTGATGCAGTTACGCTTGCTCAATCAAACCGAGCAATAATGATGCAGTTATGCTCAATGAATCAAACCGAGCAATACTGATGCAGTTACACTTGCTAAATCAAACCAAACAGTACTAATGCAGTTACGCTTGCTGAATCAAACCAAGCAATACTGATGTAGTTACGCTTGCTGAATCAAACCAAGCAATACTGATGCAGTTACGCTCAATGAATCAAACCAAGCAATACTGATGCAGTTACGCTCAATGAATCAAACCAAGCAATACTGATGCAGTTACACTTGCTCAATCAAACCAACCAGTACTGATGCAGTTACACTTGCAGAATAAAACCAAGCAATACTGATGCAGTTACGCTTGCTGAATCAAACCAAGCAATACTGATGCAGTTACGCTTGCTCAATCAAACCAAGCAATACTGATGCAGTTACACTTGCTCAATCAAACCGAGCAATAATGATGCAGTTATGCTTGTGAATCAAACCAAGCAATACTGATGCAGTTACACTTGCTCAATCAAACCGAGCAATAATGATGCAGTTATGCTCAATGAATCAAACCAAGCAATACTGATGCAGTTACGCTTGCTGAATCAAACCAAGCAATACTGATGCAGTTACGCTCGATGAATCAAACCAAGCAATACTGATGCAGTTACGCTTGCTGAATCAAACCAAGCAATACTGATGCAGTTACGCTTGCTGAATCAAACCAAGCAGTACTGATGTAGTTACGCTCGATGAATCAAACCAAGCAATACTGATGCAGTTACGCTTGCTGAATCAAACCAAACAGTACTGATGCAGTTATGCTCAATGAATCAAACCAAGCAATACTGATGCAGTTACGCTTGCTGAATCAAACCAAGCAGTACTGATGCAGTTACGCTCGATGAATCAAACCAAGCAATACTGATGCAGTTACGCTTGCTGAATCAAACCAAGCAGTACTGATGTAGTTACGCTCGATGAATCAAACCAAGCAATACTGATGCAGTTACGCTTGCTGAATCAAACCAAGCAGTACTGATGCAGTTATGCTCAATGAATCAAACCAAGCAGTACTGATGTAGTTACGCTTGCTGAATCAAACTAAGCAGTACTGATGCAGTTACGCTTGCTGAATCAAACCAAGCAGTACTGATGCAGTTACGCTTGCTGAATAATGATGTAGTTACGTTCAATGAATCAAACCGAGCAATACTGATGTAGTTATGCTCAATGAATCACACCAAGCAGTACTGATGCAGTTACGCTTGCTGAATCACACCAAGTAATACTGATGCAGTTACGCTTGCTGAATCAAACCAAACAGTACTGATGCAGTTACGCTCAATGAATCAAACTAAGCAGTACTGATGTAGTTACGCTCGATGAATCAAACAAAGCAATACTGATGCAGTTACGCTTGCTGAATCAAACCAAACAGTACTGATGCAGTTATGCTCAATGAATCAAACCAAGCAGTACTGATGCAGTTACGCTTGCTGAATCAAACCAAGCAATACTGATGCAGTTACGCTTGCTGAATCAAACCAAGCAGTACTGATGCAGTTATGCTCAATGAATCAAACCAAGCAATACTGATGCAGTTACGCTCAATGAATCAAACCAACCAGTACTGATGCAGTTACGCTTGCTGAATCAAACCAAGCAGTACTGATGCAGTTACGCTTGCTGAATCAAACCAAGCAATACTGATGCAGTTACGCTCAATGAATCAAACCAAGCAGTACTGATGCAGTTACGCTTGCTGAATCAAACCAAACAGTACTGATGCAGTTATGCTCAATGAATCAAACCAAGCAGTACTGATGCAGTTACGCTTGCTGAATCAAACCAAGCAATACTGATGCAGTTACGCTCGATGAATCAAACCAAGCAATACTGATGCAGTTACGCTTGCTGAATCAAACCAAGCAGTACTGATGCAGTTACGCTCGATGAATCAAACCAAGCAATACTGATGCAGTTACGCTTGCTGAATCAAACCAAACAGTACTGATGCAGTTATGCTCAATGAATCAAACCAAGCAATACTGATGCAGTTACGCTTGCTGAATCAAACCAAGCAGTACTGATGCAGTTATGCTCAATGAATCAAACCAAGCAGTACTGATGTAGTTACGCTTGCTGAATCAAACTAAGCAGTACTGATGCAGTTACGCTTGCTGAATCAAACCAAGCAGTACTGATGCAGTTACGCTTGCTGAATAATGATGTAGTTACGTTCAATGAATCAAACCGAGCAATACTGATGTAGTTATGCTCAATGAATCACACCAAGCAGTACTGATGCAGTTACGCTTGCTGAATCACACCAAGCAATACTGATGCAGTTACGCTTGCTGAATCAAACCAAACAGTACTGATGCAGTTACGCTCTCTGAATCAAACCAAGCAATACTGATGCAGTTACGCTCAATGAATCAAACCAAGCAGTACTAATGCAGTTACGCTCGATGAATCAAACCAAGCAATACTGATGCAGTTACGCTCGATGAATCAAACCAAGCAATACTGATGCAGTTACGCTCGATGAATCAAACCAAGCAGTACTGATGCAGTTACGCTTGCTGAATCAAACCAAGCAATACTGATGCAGTTACGCTTGCTGAATCAAACCAAGCAATACTGATGCAGTTACGCTTGCTGAATCAAACCAAGTAGTACTGATGTAGTTACGCTCGCTGAATCAAACCAAGCAATACTGATGCAGTTACGCTTGCTGAATCAAACCAAGCAATACTGATGCAGTTACGCTTGATGAATCAAACCAAGCAATACTGATGTAGTTACGCTTGCTGAATCAAACCAAGCAATACTGATGCAGTTACGCTCGCTGAATCAAACCAAGCAATACTGATGCAGTTACGTTCGATGAATCAAACCAAGCAATACTGATGCAGTTACACTTGCTGAATCAAACCAAGCAGTACTGATGCAGTTACGCTTGCTGAATAATGATGTAGTTACGTTCAATGAATCAAACCAAGCAATACTGATGCAGTTACGCTTGCTGAATCAAACCATGCAGTACTGATGTAGTTACGCTCGATGAATCAAACCAAGCAATACTGATGCAGTTACGCTTGCTGAATCAAACTGAGCAATACTGATGCAGTTACGCCTGCAGAATCAAACCAAGCAGTACTGATGCAGTTACGCTCGATGATTCAAACCGAGCAATAATGATGCAGTTACGCTTGCAGAATCAAACCAAGCAATACTGATGCAGTTACGCTTGCTGAATCAAACCGAGCAATACTGATGCAGTCATGCTTGCTGAATCAAACCAAGCAATACTGATGCAGTTACGCTCGCTAGATCAAACCAAGCAGCAATGATGCAGTTACGCTCGCTAAATCAAACCAAAGCTATACTGATGGTGAATGTATTATATGCACTTGCAGGTGGTGGATGTATTATATATGCTTGCAGATGGTGGATGTATTACATGCGCTTGCAGGTGGTGGATGTATTATATGCACTTGCAGGTGTATGTATTATATGCGCTTGCAGGTGGTGGATGTATTATATGTGCTTGCAGGTGGTGGATGTATTATATATGCTTGCAGGTGGTAGATGTATTATATGTGCTTGCAGGAGGTGGATGTATTATATATGCTTGCAGGTGGTAGATGTATTATATATGCTTGCAGGAGGTGTATGTATTATATATGCTTGCAGGTGTATGTATTATATATGCTTGCAGGAGGTGTATGTATTATATATGCTTGCAGGAGGTGTATGTATTATATATGCTTGCAGGAGGTGTATGTATTATATGTGCTTGCAGGTGGTGGATGTATTATATATGCTTGCAGGTAGTAGATGTATTATATGCACTTGCAGGAGGTGTATGTATTATATGTGCTTGCAGGTGCTGGATGTATTATATATGCTTGCAGGTGGTGGATGTATTATATATGCTTGCAGGTGGTGCATGTATTATATATGCTTGCATGTGGTGGATGTATTATATATGCTTGCAGGTGGTGGATGTATTATATATGCTTGCAGGTGGTGCATGTATTATATATGCTTGCATGTGGTGGATGTATTATATATGCTTGCAGGTGGTGCATGTATTATATATGCTTGCATGTGGTGGATGTATTATATATGCTTGCAGGTGATGGATGTATTATATGCACTTGCAGGTGGTGGATGTATTATATATGCTTGCAGGTGGTGGATGTATTATATATGCTTGCAGATGGTGGATGTATTATATATGCTTGCAGGTGGTGGATGTATTATATATGCTTGCAGGTGGTGGGTGTATTATATGTGCTTGCAGGTGGTGGATGTATTACATGCGCTTGCAGGTGGTGGATGTATTATATGCGCTTGCAGGTGGTGTATGTATTATATGTGCTTGCAGGTGGTGGATGTATTATATGCGCTTGCAGGTGGTGGATGTATTATATGCGCTTGCAGGTGGTAGATGTATTATATGCGCTTGCAGGTGGTGGATGTATTATATGCGCTTGCAGGTGGTGGATGTATTATATGCGCTTGCAGGTGGTAGATGTATTATATGTGCTTGCAGGTGGTGGATGTATTATATATGCTTGCAGGTGGTGGATGTATTATATATGCTTGCAGGTGGTGGATGTATTATATGTGCTTGCAGGTGGTGGATGTATTATATGCGCTTGCAGGTGGATGTATTATATATGCTTGCAGGTAGTAGATGTATTATATATGCTTGCAGGTGGTGGATGTATTATATGCGCTTGCAGGTGGTAGATGTATTATATGCGCTTGCAGGTGGTAGATGTATTATATATGCTTGCAGGTGGTGGATGTATTATATGTGCTTGCAGGTGGTGGATGTATTATATATGCTTGCAGGTGGTGGATGTATTATATGCGCTTGCAGGTGGTGTATGTATTATATATGCTTGCAGGTAGTAGATGTATTATATATGCTTGCAGGAGGTGTGTGTATTATATGTGCTTGCAGGTGCTGGATGCTTCAACGTACCTAAACCTTGCCATAAAACTTCAGGCAACAAACATTTCTGAGACAACACTAGGTCAGACAGGATATACTACAAATGTGGCACAACATACAGCATTACTATTAGTACAAACACTTGTGCAAAGTTTCAAGGACAGATATTTAGGACTACACTGTTGTGATTGGCATTATATCACCTGCGTTCTGTTCTGGAACCTCCATCCACAGGTGGTGGGGGTTGGGTTACAAAATATATATACATATATATATGCCTTCATCTATATAATCAAATGAATGAGAAATTGAATTGAAATAAAGACAAAACACAGTATTTTCTAGATCTACAGACCTTTGTTTTGCCATCCTTGCTGGTTGAATACGCAATGTCTGATTGGTATTCAATCGATTGTATTTCATCTTGGCTGCCTTCATGCAACCTGGAACAACATTTTCATCTTGTTTAATAAAAGCATGAATTTCATATTTTTTTTATTGTAGCAGTACATATAATATACTGTTACATATGTATTATTGTACAGTTGAGATGAATGTGCTTAACTTAAGTATGTATACCGAAAATATAATAGGGCCGCAGAGATGGTTTGTACAGACGGGTGTCATAGATTAGAACCAGTGCCTTGCTGGTTTGTACATACACAGACGGGTACCGTAGATTAGAACCAATACCATGCTGGTTTGTACATACACAAATGGGTACAGTAGGTTAGAACCAATGCCATGCTGGTTTGTACATACACAAATGGGTACCGTAGGTTAGAACCAATGCCATGCTGGTTGTACAGACACAGATGGGTGCAGTAGATTAGAACCAATGCCATGCTGGTTTGTACATACACAAATGGGTGCAGTAGGTTAGAACCAATGCTATGCTGGTTGTACATACACAGATGGGTGCAGTAGATTAGAACCAATGCCATGCTGGTTTGTACATACACAAATGGGTGCAGTAGGTTAGAACCAATGCCATGCTGGTTTGTACATACACAGATGGGTGCAGTAGGTTAGAACCAATGCCATGCTGGTTTGTACATACATTGATGGGTGCAGTAGATTAGAACCAGTGCCTTGCTGGTTTGTACATACACAGATGGGTGCAGTTGGTTAGATCCAATGCTATGCTGGTTTGTACATACACAGATGGGTGCAGTAGATTAGAACCAATGCCATGCTGGTTTGTACATACACAGATGGGTACAGTAGGTTAGAACCAATGCCATGCTGGTTTGTACATACACAGATGGGTGCAGTAGATTAGAACCAATGCCATGCTGGTTTGTACATACACAGATGGGTGCAGTAGATTAGAACCAATGCCATGCTGGTTGTACATACACAGATGGGTGCAGTTGGTTAGATCCAATGCTATGCTGGTTTGTACATACACAGATGGGTGCAGTAGGTTAGAACCAATGCCATGCTGGTTTGTACATACACAGATGGGTGCAGTAGGTTAGAACCAATGCCATGCTGGTTTGTACATACACAGATGGGTGCAGTAGGTTAGAACCAATGCCATGCTGGTTTGTACATACACAGATGGGTGCAGTAGATTAGAACCAATGCCATGCTGGTTTGTACATACACACATGGGTGCAGTAGGTTAGAACCAATGCCATGCTGGTTTGTACATACACAGATGGGTATCGTAGGTTAGAACCAATGCCATGCTGGTTTGTACATACACAGATGGGTATCGTAGGTTAGAACCAATGCCATGCTGGTTGTACATACACATATGGGTATCGTAGGTTAGAACCAATGACATGCTGGTTTGTACATACACAGATGGGTGCAGTAGATTAGAACCAATGCCATGCTGGTTTGTACATACACAGATGGGTGCAGTAGATTAGAACCAATGCCATGCTGGTTTGTACATAGACAGATGGGTGCAGTAGGTTAGAACCAATGCCATGCTGGTTTGTACATACACAGATGGGTGCAGTAGGTTAGAACCAATGCCATGCTGGTTTGTACATACACAGATGGGTGCAGTAGATTAGAACCAATGCCATGCTGGTTTGTACATACACAGATGGGTGCAGTAGGTTAGAACCAATGCCATGCTGGTTTGTACATACACAGATGGGTGCAGTAGGTTAGAACCAATGTCATGCTGGATATCATCCATACTAAAGAGACTTCATTTCATTCAATAATTATTTAATTTCTAATTTCTGAATTTAATTTCTTGCCAAAGTTAATATCACATTTAGAATCCATAGCACTATAGCTACACATCATTCTGATCAAATAGTCATTTACTAAATACAACTAAGTCAGTTACTAAATACAACTAAGTCATTTACTAAATACAACTAAATCATTTACTAAATACAACTATGTCAGTTACTAAATACAACTAAGTCATTTACTAAATACAACTAAGTCATTTACTAAATACAACTAAGTCAGTTACTAAATACAACTAAGTCAGTTACTAAATACAACTAAGTCAGTTACTAAATACAACTAAGTCAGTTACTAAATACAACTAAGTCATTTACTAAATACAACTAAGTCAGTTACTAAATACAACTAAGTCATTTACTAAATACAACTAAGTCAGTTACTAAATACAACTAAGTCATTTACTAAATACAACTAAGTCAGTTACTAAATACAACTAAGTCATTTACTAAATACAACTAAGTCAGTTACTAAATACAACTAAGTCAGTTACTAAATACAACTAAGTCAGTTACTAAATACAACTAAGTCATTTACTAAATACAACTAAGTCAGTTACTAAATACAACTAAGTCAGTTACTAAATACAACTAAGTCAGTTACTAAATACAACTAAGTCATTTACTAAATACAACTAAGTCAGTTACTAAATACATGTACAACTAAGTCAGTTACTAAATACAACTAAGTCATTTACTAAATACATGTACAACTAAGTCAGTTACTAAATACAACTAAGTCAGTTACTAAATACATGTACAACTAAGTCATTTACTAAATACATGTACAACTAAGTCAGTTACTAAATACATGTACAACTAAGTCAGTTACTAAATACAACTAAGTCATTTACTAAATACATGTACAACTAAGTCAGTTACTAAATACATGTACAACTAAGTCAGTTACTAAATACATGTACAACTAAGTCAGTTACTAAATGCAACTAAGTCATTTACTAAATACATGTACAACTAAGTCAGTTACTAAATACAACTAAGTCAGTTACTAAATACAACTAAGTCAGTTACTAAATACATGTACAACTAAGTCAGTTACTAAATACAACTAAGTCAGTTACTAAATACAACTAAGTCAGTTACTAAATACAACTAAGTCAGTTACTAAATACATGTACAACTAAGTCAGTTACTAAATACATGTACAACTAAGTCAGTTACTAAATACAACTAAGTCATTTACTAAATACATGTACAACTAAGTCAGTTACTAAATACAACTAAGTCAGTTACTAAAAAGTTACTATATCACTAACTTATTATAAATACATAACTAAAACCAAATTTAATTCATACCTCTCAATCTCTTTTTTTCTTGCTCATTCTCTGTGCTTGTTCTTTTAGAACCTGTTTCAGTAGGACATAAAACAGAGTACATTTCGTGTATACAGCTAGCATAGAATTACTGAAAGAACTGATCCAGGATATATTTAGACCAATAAATTGATCAGAAAATTGCATTTCATATAAAAAAATATTATATCAAAATGAGTATATTTTTAAATAAATATAGTAAAATTACTGGCAAAAAGTTCAGATCATGATAAGGCTCATCTGGATCTACACTTTTTGTAAGCCTATTTAGAGGTTTGTAGTGTTGAAAGGGTTAACAGATCTGAACAGGGTGGAAGAAATTTACTGATACTCAATACTAAATGAAACAAAGTTAAATTATGGATGTCAAACGACACCCATCAAAAAACATGAAAAACAGTCCTGGAGATAATGATCTTATGACATTATTTCATTGTAAATTAGTAAGAATAAATGAAACACTTAAACATATATCAGGTTTATATATTAGGTGGGACAGACTATATAGTATATAATATCAAGACTTATTCAACAAGAAACTATGCTCTATGAACTTTCGATCGGTCCCTAATAAGGACAGGTGTATCCGCACTAACAATGCCAATTTCAACACATTCACTAAAGAGTGTTAGTTTATACAAATTTATTTTAGCTCGATTACAAAACAAGTTCTTACAACTTATATTAATCACTCTCAAGACCTCATTCCTTATGGAATCCATCGCCACGAGGGAGAGAGAAGAGGCATGTGGAATTTAATTGCATTGCATAAGGACACAATCGCAACGGCTCCAGTGGGGCTTAAACTCTGGGCCTTTCACACCTGAAGCGAACACTAAATGGTGTTCTTAGTTATACTGTATGTAGCAGTCAATGTTCATACATGCATACAAACAACTATTAACAAACTAAACCTAAGAACTATTAACAAACTAAACCTAAGAACTATTAACAAACTAAACTTAAGAACTACTAACAAACTAAACCTAAGAACTATTAACAAACTAAACCTAAGAACTATTAACAAACTAAACCTAAGAACTATTAACAAACTAAACCTAAGAACTATTAACAAACTAAACTTAAGAACTATTAACAAACTAAACCTATGAACTATTAACAAACTAAACCTATGAACTATTAACAAACTAAACCTATGAACTATTAACAAACTAAACCTAAGAACTATTAACAAACTAAACCTAAGAACTATTAACAAACTAAACCTATATTCAAAGAAAATTAAGGTTTTTGTTATTTCAAACTTGTCCCAGTTCCCAAACTAAAAATAACCACAAACACATAAGAAATATAATAACTAGAAACACATAAGAAGTAAACTAACTACAAACACATAAGAAATATAATAACTAGAAACACATAAGAAGTAAACTAACTACAAACACATAAGAAGTAAACTAACTACAAACACATAAGAAATATAATAACTAGAAACACATAAGAAGTAAACTAACTACAAACACATAAGAAGTAAACTAACTACAAACACATAAGAAGTAAACTAACTACAAACACATAAGAAGTAAACTAACTACAAACACATAAGAAGTAAACTAACTACAAACACATAAGAAATATAATAACTAGAAACACATAAGAAGTAAAATAACAACAAACACATAAGAAGTAAACTAACTACAAACACATAAGAAGTAAACTAACTACAAACACATAAGAAGTAAACTAACTAGAAACACATAAGAAATATAATAACTAGAAACACATAAGAAGTAAACTAACTACAAACACATAAGAAATATAATAACTAGAAACACATAAGAAGTAAACTAACTACAAACACATAAGAAATATAATAACTAGAAACACATAAGAAGTAAACTAACTAGAAACACATAAGAAGTAAACTAACTAGAAACACATAAGAAGTAAACTAACTACAAACACATAAGAATGAATTAAGCACATTGATTACATATAGTTCCTTTTATATACTGCTATACTTTATATACTGCTATTCTGTCCATCCTTGTAACTATAAATTGAAAAGGTAGTTCATAATTTGACATATAAAGTCAGACTCTGAAAGACATTCATTAACACAAACTGAGTTCATGCGAACTATGTTACATTTTGTGTACTCCTTACAATATTCCATATGCTCTCTTCGCATTATGCATAATTATATATATACATGTGTGATGCATATTTTTTGCTGATGATATACAATTATTATATATCCATAAGCTTGCATACTCATTCCCAATTCATTGCTGTAACTTTAAGATTGACCCCAGGCCCATCACAGCCACATTGAGGCAAATGAGGCACTCACCTCGGATAGACTTTGGCAAGAAACAAAAAACAAATGTATGGGAAAATGCAGAAAAACTGTAGAAAATCACATGTTTCCATCTTGTTAACACATAGACCTTCATTCTAGTTTGTTCCCGAGCACTCAGATATTGTACAGTATGACGGGGAAACACTGACCTGAATTTTGACCCAGCTAAATGTTTTAAGAATGCACAAAAAGGCACATACAAGCATCTAACAAAGAATATTGCAGGATGGGGGCATGCCCTCTCACTACCATAGAAAGTTTGCCTCGGTTATTTTCATCTGCTGGCTATGGCACAGGACGCGTCCTATTTGTTTGCACTAAGCACAACTGCATGCATTATTCTGCTATCAAATAGTGATATGGATGTTTTTCTATCTTGGTAGTAACATAGTTCACTGTAATGTAGTTCACTCTAACATAGTTCACTGTAATATAGTTCACTGGAATCTAGGCGTACCCAGCCAATGTCGATGTGGACTCCAAATGTATAATCCTAGCAAAAGACCACCGACGGTACAAGTGCCGTAGGTGGGTGTGGTGGCATCGCCCCACAACATTTTTGGGAACCTAGACGTCAGTTGGTGCACTCTGGCGACCTTGGGAACTACCGGTAATTATATTCCTATTAATAAATAAACTTGGAAATCGCATGTTTTTTATTCGGCAATTTGATAAATTGTCTGAACTATACTGTACATCAGTGCATCGTTTGAGTTTCATATTTTAGTTGGGTAGTGTATTACAAGGAATGCATCTACATGTCTGTAGATCTACCTGCTTGTGCCCATACTTGTGTTGTCATTAGTGTCAATGTCAAGTTTTTCGTGCCAATTGCTATGTAGTATGGCTAGGCCACAGAGACGGTCTGTTGTCATGGTAGATCGTAAATAGTTCTTAGCTGTACGCATGACATGACCTCGCAGCAGTAGCCATAGATCTATACTGGCATGGTACTAGTAAAACCAGACATGTATATATATATACAAGGCCATGTTCGTGTTGGCTATGGCACTCTTCAGATCAGCTAGTCTTTCTGAATCAAGGACCTCCAATGTGAAACTTCATGCTGAAAGCTCTCACGGTCGCCTACAGGTGAGGTATGTGCTTTATAATGTTTTGTAATAATGGGGGGGGGGGGGTGATGTGGATGGTACTGTGTAGTTGTGCATAGGTAATGATACTGGTAGTAGTTCATGAAAATTAGGATTTAACTAGACAGCCATGGATCCACAGGCACAAGAGACAATAATTGTGTGTGCCCTATGGTCTTATCATGTTATAGTAATAGTTATATTGAATATCCAATGTTACTACTATAAGACCATAGGGCACAATTAACATTTATGGTGTATTGTGCCTGTGCCAGGATCTTATAAAAACCAGGTATAAGACATTTGTTTTAGTTTAATATGTTGTCATTCTGTGCAGGTGGTGGATGAAAACATGGGGGAATTATGTCTGGTAACCAGGGATTATGTCCGAGGGGGGATTATGTCCGTGGGGGGATTATGTCCATGTCCTTTAATGGTGTGTGCATAACACAGATCTACATTTTCTCTACATATACCGAAGGCCAAATGATAT
>CM026397.1:90400737-90424307 GCA_014843695.1 Archivesica marissinica | reverse complement strand
CTCTTTGAAGGAAAGGCTTACGGTCCGATGCTATCAAAGTAATTAAAGAAAATACGACTTATTCCCATGTGATTTAATTTTTATAATGCATGAGAAATTATCAAATCACCGTGAGACCGTGATTTCATTGGGAATTGTGTGAGACACACGGCGAAACCACGAGACTTGACAGGTATGCATATATGCCTTCAAATTGTTAATCAAATGAATGAGAAATTGAAATGAAATAAAGACAAAACACAGGATTATATAAATCTACAGACCTTTGGTTTTGCCAGTCTCGCTGGTTGAATATGCAACATCTGAGCACATTTGCATAGACGACACTGAATCACTACATGTTGCCCACCCTGACAGTTTGATGCATAGACAGCACTAACTCACTACCTTCTCCCGTCCCCGGACAGTTCGATGCATAGACAGCACTAACTCACTACCTTCTCCCATCCCCGGACAGTTTGATGCATAGACAGTACTAACTCACTACCTTCTCCCATCCCCGGACAGTTTGATGCATAGACAGCACTAACTCACTACCTTCTCCCGTCCCCGGACAGTTCGATGCATAGACAGCACTAACTCACTACCTTCTCCCCCCCGGACAGTTTGATGCATAGACAGCACTAATCACTACCTTCTCCCACCCCGGACAGTTTGATGCATAGACAGCACTAACTCACTACCTTCTCCCATCCCCGGACAGTTTGATGCATAGACAGCACTAACTCACTACCTTCTCCCGTCCCCGGACAGTTTGATGCATAGACAGCACTAACTCACTACCTTCTCCCGTCCCCGGACAGTTCGATGCATAGACAGCACTAACTCACTACCTTCTCCCGTCCCCGGACAGTTTGATGCATAGACAGCACTAACTCACTACCTTCTCCCGTCCCCGGACAGTTCGATGCATAGACAGCACTAACTCACTACCTTCTCCCGTCCCCGGACAGTTCGATGCATAGACAGCACTAACTCACTACCTTCTCCCATCCCCAGACAGTTCGATGCATAGACAGCACTAACTCACTACCTTCTCCCGTCCCCGGACAGCTTGATGCTTAGACAGTGGTTGCTGAATCAAACCAAGCAGTACTGATGCAGTTATGCTTTCTGAATCAAACCACGCAATACTGATGCAGTTACGCTTGCAGAATCATACCGAGCAATAATGATGCAGTTACACTTGCAGAATCAAACCGAGCAATACTGATGCAGTTACACTTGCAGAATCAAACCAAGCAGTACTGATGCAGTTACACTTGCAGAATCATACCGAGCAGTACTGATGCAGTTACGCTTGCTGAATCAAACCAAGCAGTACTAATGCAGTTACGCTTGCAGAATCAAACCAAGCAATACTGATGCAGTTACGCTTGCTGAATCAAACCGAGCAGTACTGATGCAGTTACGCTTTCAGAATCAAACCAAGCAATACTGATGCAGTTACGCTTTCAGAATCAAACCAAGCAATACTGATGCAGTTACGCTTTCAGAATCAAACCAAGCAATACTGATGCAGTTACGCTTTCAGAATCAAACCAAGCAATACTGATGCAGTTACGCTTGCAGAATCAAACCGAGCAATAGTGATGCAGTTATGCTTGCTGAATCAAACCGAGCAATAATGATGCAGTTACGCTTGCTGTATCAAACCGAGCAATACTGATGCAGTTACGCTTGCTGAATCAAACCAAGCAATAATGATGCAGTTACGCTTGCTGTATCAAACCGAGCAATACTGATGCAGTTACGCTTGCTGAATCAAACCGAGCAATAGTGATGCAGTTACGCTTGCTGAATCAAACCGAGCAATAATGATGCATTTACACTTGCAGAATCATACCGAGCAATACTGATGCAGTTACGCTTGCAGAATCAAACCGAGCAATAATGATGCAGTTACACTTGCAGAATCAAACCGCAATGTTGCTGCAAGTACGATCACTGACTGACTCAAATCTAGCAATACTCATGCAGTTCAACTCTTCCACAAAGGTGGTCCAATCTGTCCTTAATTCATATTAGTATCCCGATATAAGGATCAACAATCAACCTCACAAACAATTATAAGTCTTCTATATGCTTGCAGGTGGTGTATGTATTATATGTGCTTGCAGGTGGTGGATGTATTATATGTGCTTGCAGGTGGTGGATGTATTATATATGCTTGCAGGTGGTGGATGTATTATATATGCTTGCAGGTGGTGGATGTATTATATGTGCTTGCAGGTGGTGGATGTATTATATATGCTTGCAGGTGGTGGATGTATTATATGGTTGGGGGTGTTGTTTTTGGTTGGGTGGTGTTGTTTTTGGTTGGGTGTGGTGTTTTATGGCTTGCAGGTGGTGGATGTATTATATGTGCTTGCAGGTGGTGGATGTATTATATATGCTTGCAGGAGGTGTGTGTATTATATGTGCTTGCAGGTGCTGGATGCTTCAACGTACCTAAACCTTGCCATAAAACTTCTGGCAACAAACATTTCTGAGACAACACTAGGTCAGACAGTGGATATACTACAAATGTGGCACAACATACAGCATTACTATTAGTACAAACACTTGTGCAAAGTTTCAAGGACAGATATTTAGGACTACAATGGATTGGAAGATCAGCATTATATCACCTGCATTCTGTTCTGGAACCTCCATCCACAGGTGGTGGGGGTTGGGTTACGAAATATATATACATATATATGCCTTCAACTATATAATCAAATGAATGAGAAATTGAATTGAAATAAAGACAAAACACAGTATTTTCTAGATCTACAGACCTTTGGTTTTGCCATCCTTGCTGGTTGAATACGCAATGTCTGATTGGTATTCAGTCGATTGTATTTCATCTTGGCTACCTTCATGCAACCTGGAACAACATTTTCATCTTGTTAATAAAAGCATGAATTTCATATTTTTTTTATTGTAGCAGTACATATAATATACTGTTACATATGTATTATTGTACAGTTGAGATGAATGTGCTTAACTTAAGTATGTATACCGAAAATATAATAGGGCCGCAGAGATGGTTTGTACAGACGGGTGTCATAGATTAGAACCAGTGCCTTGCTGGTTTGTACAGACACAGACGGGTACCGTGGATTAGAACCAATATCATGCTGGTTTGTACAGACACAAATGGGTGCAGTAGGTTAGAACCAATGCCATGCTGGTTTGTACAGACACAAATGGGTACCGTAGGTTAGAACCAATGCCATGCTGGTTGTACAGACACAGATGGGTGCAGTAGATTAGAACCAATGCCATGCTGGTTTGTACATACACAAATGGGTGCAGTAGGTTAGAACCAATGCTATGCTGGTTGTACATACACAGATGGGTGCAGTAGATTAGAACCAATGCCATGCTGGTTTGTACATACACAAATGGGTGCAGTAGGTTAGAACCAATGCCATGCTGGTTTGTACATACACAGATGGGTGCAGTAGGTTAGAACCAATGCCATGCTGGTTTGTACATACATTGATGGGTGCAGTAGATTAGAACCAGTGCCTTGCTGGTTTGTACATACACAGATGGGTGCAGTTGGTTAGATCCAATGCTATGCTGGTTTGTACATACACAGATGGGTGCAGTAGATTAGAACCAATGTCATGCTGGTTTGTACATACACAGATGGGTGCAGTAGGTTAGAACCAATGCTATGCTGGTTTGTACATACACAGATGGGTGCAGTAGATTAGAACCAATGCCATGCTGGTTTGTACATACACAGATGGGTGCAGTAGATTAGAACCAATGTCATGCTGGTTGTACATACACAGATGGGTGCAGTTGGTTAGATCCAATGCTATGCTGGTTTGTACATACACAGATGGGTGCAGTAGGTTAGAACCAATGCCATGCTGGTTTGTACATACACAGATGGGTGCAGTAGATTAGAACCAATGTCATGCTGGTTGTACATACACAGATGGGTGCAGTTGGTTAGATCCAATGCTATGCTGGTTTGTACATACACAGATGGGTGCAGTAGGTTAGAACCAATGCCATGCTGGTTTGTACATACACAGATTGGTGCAGTAGATTAGAACCAATGCCATGCTGGTTGTACATACACAGATGGGTACCGTAGATTAGAACAAATGTCATGTTGGTTTGTACATACACAAATGGGTGCAGTAGGTTAGAACCAATGCCATGCTGGTTTGTACATATACAGATGGGTGCAGTAGGTTAGAACCAATGCCATGCTGGTTGTACATACACAGATGGGTGCAGTTGGTTAGATCCAATGCTATGCTGGTTTGTACATACACAGATGGGTGCAGTAGATTAGAACCAATGTCATGCTGGTTTGTACATACACAAATGGGTGCAGTAGGTTAGAACCAATGCCATGCTGGTTTGTACATACACAGATGGGTGCAGTAGGTTAGAACCAATGCCATGCTGGTTTGTACATATACAGATGGGTGCAGTAGGTTGGAACCAATGCCATGCTGGTTGTACATACACAGATGGATGCAGTTGGTTAGATCCAATGCTATGCTGGTTTGTACATACACAGATGGGTGCAGTAGGTTAGAACCAATGCCATGCTGGTTTGTACATACACAGATGGGTGCAGTAGATTAGAATCAATGCCTTGCTGGATATCTTCCACACTACGAAGACTTCATTCAATTCAATAAGTGTTTAATTTCTAATTTCTGAATTTAATTTCTTGCCAAAGTTAATATCACATTTACAATCCATAGCACTCTAGCTACACATCATTCTGATCAAATAGTCAGTTACTAAATACAACTAAGTCAGTTACTAAATACAACTAAGTCAGTTACTAAATACAACTAAATCAGTTACTAAATACAACTATGTCAGTTACTAAATACAACTAAGTCATTTACTAAATACAACTAAGTCATTTACTAAATACAACTAAGTCAGTTACTAAATACAACTAAGTCATTTACTAAATACAACTAAGTCAGTAACTAAATACAACTAAGTCAGTTACTAAATACCACTAAGTCATTTACTAAATACAACTAAGTCAGTTACTAAATACAACTAAGTCATTTACTAAATACAACTAAGTCAGTTACTAAATACAACTAAGTCATTTACTAAATACAACTAAGTCAGTTACTAAATACAACTAAGTCATTTACTAAATACAACTAAGTCAGTTACTAAATACCACTAAGTCATTTACTAAATACAACTAAGTCAGTTACTAAATACCACTAAGTCATTTACTAAATACAACTAAGTCAGTTACTAAATACAACTAAGTCATTTACTAAATACAACTAAGTCAGTTACTAAATACAACTAAGTCATTTACTAAATACAACTAAGTCAGTTACTAAATACATGTACAACTAAGTCAGTTACTAAATGCAACTAAGTCATTTACTAAATACATGTACAACTAAGTCAGTTACTAAATACAACTAAGTCAGTTACTAAATACATGTACAACTAAGTCATTTACTAAATACATGTACAACTAAGTCATTTACTAAATACATGTACAACTAAGTCAGTTACTAAATACAACTAAGTCATTTACTAAATACATGTACAACTAAGTCAGTTACTAAATACATGTACAACTAAGTCATTTACTAAATACATGTACAACTAAGTCAGTTACTAAATGCAACTAAGTCATTTACTAAATACATGTACAACTAAGTCAGTTACTAAATACAACTAAGTCAGTTACTAAATACAACTAAGTCAGTTACTAAATACTGTACAACTAAGTCAGTTACTAAATACAACTAAGTCAGTTACTAAATACAACTAAGTCAGTTACTAAATACAACTAAGTCAGTTACTAAATACATGTAACTAAGTCAGTTACTAAATACATGTACAACTAAGTCAGTTACTAAATACAACTAAGTCAGTTACTAAATACATACTAAGTCAGTTACTAAATACAACTAATTCAGTTACTAAAAAGTTACTATATCACTAACTTATTATAAATGCATAACTAAAACCAAATTTAATTCATACCTCTCAATCTCTTTTTTTCTTGCTCATTCTCTGTGCTTGTTCTTTTAGAACCTGTTTCAGTAGGACATAAAACAGAGTACATTTCGTGTATACAGCTAGCATAGAATTACTGAAAGAACTGATCCAGGATATATTTAGACCAATAAATTGATCAGAAAATTGCATTTCATATAAAAAAATATTATATCAAAATGAGTATATTTTTAAATAAATATAGTAAAATTACTGGCAAAAAGTTCAGATCATGATAAGGCTCATCTGGATCTACACTTTTTGTAAGCCTATTTAGAGGTTTGTAGTGTTGAAAGGGTTAACAGATCTGAACAGGGTGGAAGAAATTTACTGTTACTCAAGACTAAATGAAACAAAGTTAAATTATGGATGTCAAACGACACCCATCAAAAAACATGAAAAACAGTCCTGGAGATAATGATCTTATGACATTATTTCATTGTAAATTAGTAAGAATAAATGAAACACTTAAACATATCTCAGGTTTATATATTAGGTGGGACAGACTATATAGTATATAATATTAAGACTTATTCAACAAGAAACTATGCTCTATGAACTTTCGATCGGTCCCTAATAAGGACAGGTGTATCCGCACTAACAATGCCAATTTCAACACATTCACTAAAGAGTGTTAGTTTATACAAATTTATTTTAGCTCGATTACAAAACAAGTTCTTACAACTTATATTAATCACTCTCAAGACCTCATTCCTTATGGAATCCATCGCCACGAGGGAGAGAGAAGAGGCATGTGGAATTTAATTGCATTGCATAAGGACACAATCGCAACGGCTCCAGTGGGGCTTAAACTCTGGGCCTTTCACACCTGAAGCGAACACTAAATGGTGTTCTTAGTTATACTGTATGTAGCAGTCAATGTTCATACATGCATACAAACAACTATTAACAAACTAAACCTAAGAACTATTAACAAACTAAACCTAAGAACTATTAACAAACTAAACTTAAGAACTACTAACAAACTAAACCTAAGAACTATTAACAAACTAAACCTAAGAACTATTAACAAACTAAACCTAAGAACTATTAACAAACTAAACCTAAGAACTATTAACAAACTAAACTTAAGAACTATTAACAAACTAAACCTATGAACTATTAACAAACTAAACCTATGAACTATTAACAAACTAAACCTATGAACTATTAACAAACTAAACCTAAGAACTATTAACAAACTAAACCTAAGAACTATTAACAAACTAAACCTATATTCAAAGAAAATTAAGGTTTTTGTTATTTCAAACTTGTCCCAGTTCCCAAACTAAAAATAACCACAAACACATAAGAAATATAATAACTAGAAACACATAAGAAATATAATAACTAGAAACACATAAGAAATATAATAACTAGAAACACATAAGAAGTAAACTAACTACAAACACATAAGAAGTAAACTAACTACAAACACATAAGAAGTAAACTAACTACAAACACATAAGAAGTAAACTAACTAGAAACACATAAGAAATATAATAACTAGAAACACATAAGAAGTAAACTAACTACAAACACATAAGAAATATAATAACTAGAAACACATAAGAAGTAAACTAACTACAAACACATAAGAAATATAATAACTAGAAACACATAAGAAGTAAACTAACTAGAAACACATAAGAAGTAAACTAACTAGAAACACATAAGAAGTAAACTAACTACAAACACATAAGAATGAATTAAGCACATTGATTACATATAGTTCCTTTTATATACTGCTATACTTTATATACTGCTATTCTGTCCATCCTTGTAACTATAAATTGAAAAGGTAGTTCATAATTTGACATATAAAGTCAGACTCTGAAAGACATTCATTAACACAAACTGAGTTCATGCGAACTATGTTACATTTTGTGTACTCCTTACAATATTCCATATGCTCTCTTCGCATTATGCATAATTATATATATACATGTGTGATGCATATTTTTTGCTGATGATATACAATTATTATATATCCATAAGCTTGCATACTCATTCCCAATTCATTGCTGTAACTTTAAGATTGACCCCAGGCCCATCACAGCCACATTGAGGCAAATGAGGCACTCACCTCGGATAGACTTTGGCAAGAAACAAAAAACAAATGTATGGGAAAATGCAGAAAAACTGTAGAAAATCACATGTTTCCATCTTGTTAACACATAGACCTTCATTCTAGTTTGTTCCCGAGCACTCAGATATTGTACAGTATGACGGGGAAACACTGACCTGAATTTTGACCCAGCTAAATGTTTTAAGAATGCACAAAAAGGCACATACAAGCATCTAACAAAGAATATTGCAGGATGGGGGCATGCCCTCTCACTACCATAGAAAGTTTGCCTCGGTTATTTTCATCTGCTGGCTATGGCACAGGACGCGTCCTATTTGTTTGCACTAAGCACAACTGCATGCATTATTCTGCTATCAAATAGTGATATGGATGTTTTTCTATCTTGGTAGTAACATAGTTCACTGTAATGTAGTTCACTCTAACATAGTTCACTGTAATATAGTTCACTGGAATCTAGGCGTACCCAGCCAATGTCGATGTGGACTCCAAATGTATAATCCTAGCAAAAGACCACCGACGGTACAAGTGCCGTAGGTGGGTGTGGTGGCATCGCCCCACAACATTTTTGGGAACCTAGACGTCAGTTGGTGCACTCTGGCGACCTTGGGAACTACCGGTAATTATATTCCTATTAATAAATAAACTTGGAAATCGCATGTTTTTTATTCGGCAATTTGATAAATTGTCTGAACTATACTGTACATCAGTGCATCGTTTGAGTTTCATATTTTAGTTGGGTAGTGTATTACAAGGAATGCATCTACATGTCTGTAGATCTACCTGCTTGTGCCCATACTTGTGTTGTCATTAGTGTCAATGTCAAGTTTTTCGTGCCAATTGCTATGTAGTATGGCTAGGCCACAGAGACGGTCTGTTGTCATGGTAGATCGTAAATAGTTCTTAGCTGTACGCATGACATGACCTCGCAGCAGTAGCCATAGATCTATACTGGCATGGTACTAGTAAAACCAGACATGTATATATATATACAAGGCCATGTTCGTGTTGGCTATGGCACTCTTCAGATCAGCTAGTCTTTCTGAATCAAGGACCTCCAATGTGAAACTTCATGCTGAAAGCTCTCACGGTCGCCTACAGGTGAGGTATGTGCTTTATAATGTTTTGTAATAATGGGGGGGGGGGGGGGATGTGGATGGTACTGTGTAGTTGTGCATAGGTAATGATACTGGTAGTAGTTCATGAAAATTAGGATTTAACTAGACAGCCATGGATCCACAGGCACAAGAGACAATAATTGTGTGTGCCCTATGGTCTTATCATGTTATAGTAATAGTTATATTGAATATCCAATGTTACTACTATAAGACCATAGGGCACAATTAACATTTATGGTGTATTGTGCCTGTGCCAGGATCTTATAAAAACCAGGTATAAGACATTTGTTTTAGTTTAATATGTTGTCATTCTGTGCAGGTGGTGGATGAAAACATGGGGGAATTATGTCTGGTGGGATTATGTCCGAGGGGGGATTATGTCCGAGGGGGGATTATGTCCGTGGGGGGATTATGTCCATGTCCTTTAATGGTGTGTGCATAACACAGATCTACATTTTCTCTACATATACCGAAGGCCAAATGATATAATACACCCAGAAGTTGTGACAGGGTAGCTGTCCTATTTTCGGACATTTTATGACTGCTATGTTTTTCATAAAAGTATCATTTTATGATTTCAAACATATTTTTATACATACACAATAATATCAACTTAAAATTGGAACCAAAGTATAACAAATTATGCAGTTATTTAGATGACATATTGATATGTGATATGTTAAGTATTTGAAATGCATTCCCCCTGCCATTTGATATGCATTGAACATCATTTATTAACTCTTTGAGCCAATTCAAGCTGCGAACGGTGTATATTCTAATGCACGATATGTTCATGTACAATTCTGACGCAAATTTATACAAATTTGGTCGCTAAAAACAATTAAATACCTTTATTTGTGCGAGACATTTCGGTTTCGTGTGTTGTTCGTTGCTTGTCTGCTATGAAATGAAGCCAGGCTAGCAACATCCCCTGTCTATAGTTGAAAACGAGGCTGCAGGCTGATTCGGACCAACATGATTCGGCCCAAATACGGAAGTAGACGTCAATAAAGTAAAAACATGCAGGTCCACTTTTTAATACCGGGATAGCTATATTTTACTCTGTCTTGCGTGCACATATGGTTCTTCGTTGACAAAAGTAAGTAAGCTCAATCAACACATCGTCTGTAGCATGACTATTTACCGATAAGTATCTAAAGCTGACAGACGAAATCCTGTTGTATCCGACTGGCGGTTCTCTTCTGGATATATGCAGACACAGCCAGACAACTCTACTGCAAATTATTAGTCATCCAATAATCTACAAACTTCGACTGAGTGGATCTGACTTACTGAACACATATCTCGAATGTGTACACTGTGAACACCGAATTTGATACATTTTTTAAATCATATAATGAAGTTGAAAGTCATATAGCTAGTTATCCGGGACTGGGTACAACCGATACCTCTACATAGAACACTAAATTGTGAGTTTGGCTGTGATATGTTTTATGATGGACAGTAGTTAGAAAGGTGAGACTACATGCTAGTGTATATACTTAGTTGGAAACAGTATAAATGACAGGAGTGGCGCTATACACATGTTCGCTCAATGGTAATCATGTATCATAACTCACACCCACATAGTAAGTAGTATAAGTATTAGGTTGATGATGATTACATTTATTTACCCTCGCCGCCGGCGAACTATTGGGCTGGCATTTTCGAAGGTATTTAATTTGTTTTTAGCGACCAAATTATTAATTACATGCATTCCTAGCACCGTCGGTTAGTCGTGATGTGTCTGTATATTGTAGAATGCTGTCTTGTAGTGTGGTTGTCTTGAAGATTTCGGTGATTGTACAGTAACAGTGACAACTGGAGGAGGCATCGTCTTCCGTGTGACAAGTCCTTGTATACTTTCCGAACGACTTTTCTTAGAGCCGCCCTCCTCACTGTTGGTCATCCCGCAGCAGCATATATCCTATCTGGCAGTTACACATCTAGTATGTCTTACACTCAACCCGGATGGATAGCTTCACGTGACAACCGACAGCACCCGTGGTAGGATTCTAACCCACAGTGAGATAATGGACAATGTGCAAAATACACAAATATGTGCACGAAATGTTTATTATTGTCATATATAAATAGTAATGTAAATATATAAATACAGTAGTCTATTTCTAAATATGGCCGTTTGTTTACCATGTAATATATATATTTGTCTTATGCATAATCATCTGCTATCTGCTATTATGTTCGCGCCTAAATTATCAGTTCTCTTTTCGTGCGTAAATGACTAGAATATTTGTGCCTTGTGTAAATTCATAAGATTAAAAAATGCATACAGTAGAATTAACCGCAAAGAGAAAACTAAATATAAAAGAAATGAAAAAAGAAATTTAATAAACTTGGCGAAAACAAAGCCGAAAAAGTTTGGATTTTTTTAAGCAGTAGTATAAAAAGAATAACAAGTCTGCTGAAAATTTGAAAGTGTCTGACTTATATGATCATTGCAAAGACCTGTATAATACAAAACATAATGAGGAAATTTACAATAGACAAAATAATGTAACACCAGATATTTTAGATGAGGATTTAGATAAAGAAAGCTTAACAGAACTTAACGATGCTATCTTTGCACAAAATAATAATACGAGTAGTGGAATGGATTAAATATCACCCTTTTTACCTAAACTTAATAGACTGTTTATCAATGGTGGATATCCTAAAACATGGGGAGAAGGAATTAGTGTGCCCATATTCAAGGGAAGTAATATTGAGGACTCCAAAAATTATAGAGGAATTACTCTAGTTAATGTTCTGGGTAAAATATACTCTCAAATTCTATTAAGAAGATTAACATTGTAGTCCGAAAAACATGAAAAAATACCAATTCGGATTTCAAAATGGGAAGTCTACAGTATCTGAGTCGTGAGTAACGTGAGTCTCAATACATAATTGTCTCTATGATACTTAGAGATTTTGGACATTTTATATTAATTATAATGATTAATTGTGTATTTAATGAAATACATTTAACAGAAGTAGTTCAGCCATGTAGGCGGAACATCTAGTTCCGGTGAACATTATCGATTTGTTTATTGATGAAAGATTAAATCAGAAATAGTGATGAGATTATCGGAATAGAGTAATTACGGATTAAAGAGACGGCATCTAAAAATGTGGATGTAGCCTATGCGACTAACAAATTAGATCGTTAATTAAGGGTGAAATGACCAGATGCTAATTGTTTTAAGATTGCTGAGATTATAAATATATGATAACAATAAAGAGAAACGACTAAAAAGAGAAATATTATATTGAGAGAAACGAAAGACTGTATTGAGTTATTATTAATATATAGAAAAAGAAGAAACCCCTTGACAACATCAGCGAGTCTACGATAGGGTAGACCCTGGTTAGAGCCTAAGAAACATAGACTAAAATACAATAGGAGAAAAAGATGAGTTTGTGACACTACAGATTCCAATATATAATGGTAGCGACTTAAACTTAACTTAAATAAGTAACATAATTGGGCAAACCCAGTATTCAATGTGAGTCTATGTAAACATATGCATGCAATCCATTACAAACTGACAGGAAAAATGGGTGCAGCCATAATAAGGAAAGTAAAAAATACTAATTTGAACGTTTAAAATAATAGAAGAACACTCGTTTCAATATGTAATCATGTTGTAAGGGTAAGAAGCTATTCGTCATTTATTTGGGATTAAGCATCAGGGTGCCAACTATCGATCGATTTCCGGACTAAATTTGTATTTGAAAAGTAGCATAAGCATTGAATAATATTTGTAACTATTTCAGTAGACTGGCCTTATACTGATATTTTAGACCTATTTTTTGTTGGTTAATTGATACCTATTACGAAGGGTAACGTGTTTAATACTAGTATTTTAATGGACAACACAAATGTTCAGGGAACCAATTCTTGACTTTTGATTTCCCAGGCAGATTTTGGTAAATATACAATCTAAAATAATACTTCAAAGATATCAGTTTATTGAGCAATGTTTTTATGTTTAATCTTGCAGAAATGAAACAAATTAAATAAACTAAGCATACGAGAGTGCATTAATAAAAGGCTAAGTAGCTGTTTACAAATATAATTATTGACTATTCACTTAATCAACAAAATGTATTTGGCAGTGGCAGTTTTGCTGAGTTTACTCTACGTTGCCCACACCATCACCCACCTGTATATATGTAGACGGCTAGTGAAGTAATTTGATTAAATATTGCAGTTTCCTACCTGTATGTCATAACTTGAGCACGGCTATATTTGCAACGTAGGTATAGTTAGAATTTGTTCTCTTCAACTTCATACTGCCGAACAATCAGTAATGAGCATGATTGGTAGGCGCAGTCGAGAACAGTTAGTTAATCTAAAATGGTATGTGCAAGTTAACAAGATAAAAGGATTTACAAAGCTATAGTTAAAAGCAGACAGTACAAGATGCTCTGATATGAATCTTTTCAAAGCACTTGATAATAATTACCACATTTAAGTTGGAATCTCCTTTCTGGAACTGAAAGAGTGTATTTCTGAAAATATCCATCTGCCAGGCCAATTCATACTTGGACATATACTAAAGTTTATAACCAGCAGATGAGTTTAGCTTTCTGTAAGCTTATTGTGAAAATAATGTATTGCAGAAATCGGGAAATTACGAAACATATCCGAGAGTTGGAACCAACCCCATGTTGTAGCAAAACTTAAATGGTACACTGAGTTATATAAATATACCTACTTTTGACAAGATCCATGACCGTAAATTTGCATATCGGAAACGATCCAGTCCCAGATATTTACAGTTGTCACAGGCATTTGTTTCAGTCAATAAAACAACTCCTCTACCGCGCTTGTTTCAGTCAATAACCCCCCCCCCCCATTGCTACCCTTCTTTGTGTGAGAATAAGAAGGGTAGAGGGGTATATTTTGTTTTATTGCCTGAAAAATGGTAGAGTGGAATTACTTTATTGACTGAAACAAGCGCCTGTGATCGTCGTACGAGGAAGTAGTTTTTGCAAACAAGCATTCCAATGTTTGATGATGTTTAATCTTTAGGAGACTGTTTGTGAATTTAGTTCACAGTCTCCTAAAGATTAAAAAAATATGCCAAAATACACCACGCTCACACTAAGAAATGCAAAAAGTATGTTATTCTACAGTAAAACAATTTAAACAATCCATTGCGCCGGCGTATGAATAAGTCAGCCTTATATGGTAGCTAGGATCTCTACGGTAAGCCTTTTTTCTCAACCACCCAACTGAATAATGACATCAACCACGCGTTTTGACCCTAACCCAACCCTGGGCGGAGCAAGTGATGAAGGCGTTCTTTATGCGTGGTTGATACTATATTCTGATCGGCTGGTTGAGATAAAGATTTTACGGATCTCTACGCGTGCCGGGAAAATGAAAACCAAAAACATTAATATATATCACTAGTGTGTAAATCAAGTTAGTTGAAGGTTTATTTTTACTGTGATATTTCTTATGTTCGTTTGCATTATTTGATGTCATAAATGTATCTTAAAAGAAGCATTTATGAACAATTTTAATATAGTCATATGTTTTCGCGAGGTTTTTATTGCAGGTCATACACCGCTATTGAAATTTCCATATACCACCATTATACGGTCAGACACCGCTATTGAAATTTGCATGGGCCATCATTATAACACAGTGCCATTAGATTTCCCCCCAAAATAGTTTGGCACAAAAGACAGTTTTCAACAGACTGGCCTTTGAGCCACAGGAAAATGTCAATGGCGCTTTTTTAGTTTTTTAAATTTCCCACTAAAGGCACCCACTCCCTACTCTGAAGGCAATTTGGTGGTGAATGTTGCACACCTGCATTTATAATATGGTGTTTATTTGTCACCAAATAGTATGCAAATATTCCAAAATGCAGCTCATATATTATTATAGAAGAGAGAGAGCGCATGCACAACAAGAAAGTCGAATTCTGAAATTTTGCGGTAACTCGCACCCAAATTTATAAAAATAAAATACTTGTAGTGATACAAATGATCTGTATAACGGTAAATCGGTAACCTATTTAGTACTGCTCACTTTAATTCGCTGTTATGTCTGACTAAACCCCTTGGTAGGCTGGAAACCACCCTCGACCACTTCTTCGTCTCACCAGATCACGGACTCTCACAGATCCACGACCAACCTACTAGGCTTGACAATATCCTAGGCTTGACAATATCCTGGACCTGGTGTTCACAAACAACCCTTCTCTTGTGAAGACATCAACTTCAGTTCCTGGAATCAGTGATCATGCAATGGTAGTGACCGACATCAGCATTATACCACGTATCATCAAACAGAAACCCAGAAAGATATTCATCTATTCCAAAGCTGATTGGCTGCAGATCCAACAAGATGCTAGTCTACTATCCGACTCCACCACTAGCATAGACCACTCCACATCTGTAGAAGAACTTTGGCAAACGTTCAAACTTGGCATATCAAACATTATGGACAAACACATACCATCTAAAATGAGTAAACACCTGAAGTCACTACCATGGTTCAACAGAAAGCTCCAGAAGATGACAAAGAGGAAGGCCCGTCTTTACAAACATGCAAAGGAAAGTCACCAATGGCAAACCTACAAAGAATACCAGAAAGAGTGCAAACGAACATTTAAAAAGGCCGAGATCGACCACATCAACAGCACCATCCAAAAAGGACTAGACGAGAATAACACAAAGCCTTTCTGGAGATACGTGAAATCTCGCAGACAAGACAACACAGGCATCTCTCCATTAAAGAAAATGGGACAGCTCCTAACCAACAGTAAAGACAAAGCCCAAATACTCGTTGATCAATTCAGCTCCGTATTATCTAAAGAAGATCCTCAAAACCCTCCCTGACATAAATCGGAGACCGACACCAAAAATCCCTGATCTCCAGATCACCACCAAAGGAGTTGAAAACTTGCTGAACAAAATTGACATTGCTAAAGCTAGAGGACCTGATGACATTGCAAATATAATGCTGAAAAACTGTGCTTCACAACTTGCACCCGCATTGCGCTATATTTTCCAAAGATCAGTGGACTCCGGCATGCTCCCCAAAGACTGGAGGAATGCAAACGTCGCTCCTGTATTCAAGAAAGGGGATGTACATCTTGCAGAAAACTATCGACCAGTATCTCTAACCTCCATCTCCTGCAAGCTGCTAGAACATATTATCTGCAAACACATACTAGACCACCTCGATCATCATAACATTCTAACATCACTCAACCATGGATTCAGATCAGGATACTCTTGCGAAACACAGCTTATCACAACGATGCACGACCTATTCAAAAACCACGATAAGGGATCCCAAATTGACATTGCTATCCTAGATTTCTCTAATGCGTTCGACACCGTACCCCACGAGAAGCTACTATACAAGCTGAGAAACTACGGCATTGATGGTCAAATCAACAATTGGCTCAGGGACTTCCTAACAAACAGACACATGCAAGTGGTAGTTGATGGTGAATCGTCAAAACCAGTACACGTCGACTCTGGAGTACCACAAGGCACTGTCCTAGGACCGCTTCTGTTCCTGTGCCATATAAACGACTTGCCAGATACAGTGCAATCTCAAGTTCGTTTATTTGCCGAGGACTGTCTACTGTATAGATGCATCTGATCAGTAAGGGATCACGTGATACTACAGAGAGACCTGGAGGCACTGGAAGTATGGGCAACGTAAGGGGGGATGCGCTTTAATGCCAAGAAATGCTATATACTAAGCATCAACAGCAAATCATCTCATTTTTACGAATTAGACAAGCAGTTCCTACAACAAGTTGACGAAAATCCTTATCTCGGTGTCACCATACAGTCCGATCTGAAATGGAACTCTCACATCCTAAAACTTACAAAGAAAGCAAACTCATCGCTCGGCTTCATCAGGCGCAACGTAAACCACTGCCCAGCAACTTGCAGGAAGACAGCATAGCTAGCTCTTGTTCGCTCATCACTTGAGTATAGTTCCATAGTCTGGGACCTTACCTATGTAAAAGACATCGAGCGACTTGAGAAAGTTCAAAGGCAAGCGGCCAGATTCATCACTGGCGACTACCATTCCCGAGAAGAAGGCTGCATCACAAACATGCTGCAAAAACTGGAGCTCGAGAGCCTACAGTCCAGAAGGAAGGCCAAAAGGCTGACGTTCCTATACAAAGTGGTCGAGGGGAAGGTGCCAGCTTTACCTTGTCAAGACATACTTACACCCATAAGGGCTAAGCAAAACGTAAACATACGTAAATTCACTGACTGCTACAATAAACATTCTAGAAAATCAAATTACAAATAATTCAAAGTGCTAGGGCCCTACTCTGAGGGTAATGTGTTGGTGAATGTTGCACTGACACCTACATTTATAATATGGTGTTTATTTGTCACCAAATAGTATGCAAATATTCCAAAATGCAGCTCATATATTGTATTTTAATATTTAGACGTCATTTTCACTATTGCTGACAATACCTACTCAGCCAATCAGTTAATGTATCAATAACTCTTAAAGCAGCATTACATCGTATGACATAAAATATATTTGAAAAATTCAAATTTTACGTACAATACTGCAACACATTCTTATATTATAATTTGTATAATTATGTTCAATTAGTAAACAGTGTTTTTTTTGCAATAAAACAAACTCGAAACCGAAAGTAGGATTTTCCGAGTCGGTTAGGTCACGCGCATTTGTTTACAATCGGAACCGGATGTACATTCGGGATGAATCGTCCGTCCGCCTTCGGCAATAATGAAAAAACAATGCCGTCAATACAGTAAGTTGAAACGGCCTCAGTTATTATTACAATGTATCTCAAATGATGTAAATGTGATTGGGTTTTAATTGGAAACCGTGCAAAATGTTTCATATGCCGAATAAGTATTAAATTAATGTGAAACAACTTCAGAAGTTGTCACACATGGGATATTTTTAACATAATTTTCATAAATCATTATAAAGAAAATATATCGTTTCTCACGATTGTTTTGCAGAATTTGAGCATCAAGTATCTCTATAATCTTATCATTATTAATTAATAGCTTCGTGGGGGGGGGGGGGAGGGCATATCCTGTTTTTATTATGGCTAAAGTGCATTTCAGGTATTTAGTTTATAAAAGTTCTTAAACTTATATTAATCACTCTCGAGACCTCATTCCTGATGGAATCCATCGCCATGAGGAAGAGAGAAGAGGCAACGTGGAATTTAAATGCCTTGCCTAAGAGCACAATCATAACAGCTCCAGCGGGGCTCGAACTCCGGACCTTTCATCCGTGGGCCATTAAGTCGGCTAAGCCTGCAACATAGCTTTTTGTTGTTTTTGCAATATCTTTGATGATGTTTGCTGTGCAGACATACATGGCCATTATAATACAGTATTGCGCGCGAGATGTAGTCCTTTTAGAGGTACATTTGCTCATTCGGATGCGTATCAATGGTATAAAAAGTGTTCATCACTGAATCATGGATGTCACACAGGGTCACGTCACACATACAGTGAGTGACGCACCATCACAATGAAGTCACATTGGAAAAAAGAGAAGGATGTATTTGTTTAAAATGTTTTAATAAGATACTGTACTTTTTTCTTAATGGGATTCTGGCTGTTTATTTATGTACCTCATAGAAAATTCATTGCATTTACAGATTGTCATTGAGCACATGGGTGTTGAGAAGTTGCAGAATCTGGTACTCAATCTCCACCACCATAACCAGGACCTCTATAACCAGCTGTTAGTACACACTATTGGTGCAGGTGTGGACATTGCAATGAGATGGGGGCAGGCTTGAACAAATAGTGTGGATGTCTGCCCAGCAACTGCATTTCAATGCGCAACGTAAGAATATATTCCAGTCATATATAGAGTATCAGTCAAATATGACTGTGCCAGTGCAAGTCATAAATGTTTGGATGATATTTGCATCACTTAAAGTGTTACAAATGGAAGTTGATTGTGTGTGTGTTTTACGGATATTTAACGTCGCTACAGGTTGCCCATATGAGCTACACCTCTTGAAGAGATTAGTGATTTTAGTGGATTGTGCAATGATACATACAGAGTCTCCTCTGCCTCGTTTACGTGTTTACGGTTTAGAGTCTTATCCGAAAGACTATGATGTGAGTCATTTTAGTATGGTATAGTGGTGAGTTTAACCTGCGTGTTTAACCACTGGACCGCTACATAATTGAAGTTGATTCTGATCACAAATTATTATTCACTTGTTTATAAGTAACCTCACGTATATAGTTGTGGCTGTCCGATTAGTGCAGTGGTTAATGCGCTCGCTTCTCACAAATGCAACCCAAGTTCGATCCTCACACTTGGAAGTATGTGAGATGGTACGGTGGTCAGAGTGATTAATATAAGATGTTACAGCTTGTTTCCCAGTCATTGTTAAATAAATAAAGTTTAAACTTAACCTCACACAGTTGTCACAGGTGAGCGATTCCATTGGACATCAGTGATATACCTCATCCCCCCTCCCTTATGTCATAATGTTAATTGACGAAACTTCAACATTTTAAAAATCATCTTTAATATCAGAAACCATAATTCTCAGATAATGTGGCTAGTGGATATGTATACTAGCTGTGTTACAACTATAAGCATTCATTGGGTGACCTGTTAAACTAGCATTAAATAGAATAAAAATAGTGTAACGTATTGTTTATTTTAATCTCACCCCTATTGAAAGAGCTAGCCATTTCTGGCGAGGTTCAAGCTTTCAACCTCCCGCTACATATGTGGACGCCTTAACTACTAGGCCACAGATATTATGCAAACGTTACAGATACTGTGTTTGTATAACCCTTTGAACTCTGGTGAGCACACTGAGGCCTTCAAAAGTTCATGGTGCTCTTGTTTAAATTAACTTGCATCCTAGAAATTACTAACCTCAAATGTCACTAATACATTCAGACTTTGGTGATAATTTACTCTTGTTTCAGATTGAACAGGTGGTCCTAGACGGACAGGTTCTGACAGTGTCTTCGGTACTATATGGAAATGTTGGGACGCAATGGAATATACATGGAAATGTTGGGACGCAATGGAATATACATGGAAATGTTGGGACGCAATGGAACAAACCAAATAAAATTTCAATATTTGATATTATGGATCTTAATAATATGAATTGCTGTATAATCATCTGGAATAAAAGTGCATTAAATGACAATTGTTCTCTTTCATTTCTTTGTTTCAAATAAAGTTTTAGTTTGAGGGGGAGATAAGATACAGTCAGTAATCCTCAAATCATGTTGAGTCATCACAGTTTGTTCTGTCAGTTTTTCTTCACACTGCATAGTGTCTGGATATGATTGGCATTATCGCATGTATATCTATATTACTTCGGTTCTTTCACAGCATAATGTGTCCAGTTGTTGCTATATTCTACATTGCCTGTAAATAAAATACAATATCAATAATACTGGTACTAAACCAAACTAGAGCCAGTTTACCCTGACAAACCAGACAGTGGTTAAAATTATCGTCAAACTACGTATCTGGCTTTGTACGAAGCAACTGTTGTGTACATGACAATTACAATTCAGTATTGTAAGCTGGCCTAGTTTTACACAGTGATCCCATTTTAACTCGGAAGTTTATATGAAGCTATTGACAGAATGCTACATCCACTATCTGTCTGCAACACCCACTATATCTCCGAGTATCTAAGGTAGTCGCTCACCTGCTTCTCAACTCTATAGGTTCAAATTCTGGTGGTGTTTTTGGTTTTGTGTTTGCTGCCGGTAATATACAAATTTCAGTGACCATAAATCTAGATATGCCTGTAAACAGTGTTTTACAAAATGTCACAAATACATCTATAAAACTAGGGAATAGCACTTGGATTGCTGGTATTTGACAAAAGATTAGCATGACCCCGATTCTACATTGAAAGGTCAAACACATGGTATTGTTTATTGACAGTTCATACGAGGTTTCCTACTATAGAAATCAATTGGAGTGGACTTGTCGCTGATCACACAGACATTTGACCGAATTCACACAAATCATTTTTTACACCAGCAAACATCCACAAAGTCTATCAACATATTTTTGAGATACCCTGTCCTCAGACAGACGTAGCTATAAACATTAGCACCCATTCCTATTGCATGGTTAATTATTGATTGATGGAAAAAACTAATTACATTCTCCAAGTTATTGAACATTTCTTTAGGTGGTGGCATATTCACGACCCTTTGAGGAGGGTTATATAGTGTCCAAAGTATCGATATACAGTCAATATAATAAACTTACATGGTCATTCAGGCATTATAAATTTATACCTGTTTATATAATAATAATAATAAATTAAATAAGGTGTGAGAATCTGGTCTATTAAAATAAAATAATTAATATGCGACACAGCTGCTTTAGTGTAGATTCAATGTATTAATGAAGGTACCTTATGAATGATCTCTATGTTATTCAATATTGTGGTGTTTGCATCCTCGTTCATCTTGTGGACACTCGACAGTACCCTGATGCCTGACATGTCTTCAATAATGCACAGTACTAATCCAATTCTGCAACAAGAATGACACATACCCATAACAATTATTAATTTTAGCTGGGTGAATATCTTATCTAGTTTATTCAAAATGCTTGATTGTGAAACAAGTTATTTCATCATTAATTAAATTGACCTCGCTAATTGGTCCTAGCAGACCATCTGTTAAGGTACATATGTATTTGCAGCCCATCCCTAAATAAAGACCCCCCTGTGCCATTTTAGAAAGGTGTATGGTAAGTGGAGTAACATGTAGATGTGTTGCCAGAAAAAAACCCACCCAAAATGCAAACTGGTTTTGGGGGGTGGGGGGGTTTATCCGAATAGCCTTTAATGCATGAGAATCAGTAATGGAAATATATACAATGATTCGTAATAATTATGTATCAATCCTTGTTATGGCACAGTCTTTGATATTGCTAAACACCATTTTCCACTTGTCTCCTGCATGTATATATTAAATTTAGAATTAATAGCGTATTAACTGTAAAAACAAATACATTCATTGTTACTTTGAATATCAAATGTATTCTAAGCACAACCAATTTGGTATTTACGAACATATATAGGCGATAAAGTAACTGTCTTCCTTCTCAAATATGTCTTGGTTTTATACCCTGTGGGGGGCCCCATAAATTATAACGATTGTTTGTAAACAAGTATGTCCACTGACATATACCATAGTATGTTGATTTTAAGCCCTACAATGATTAAACAACTACTGGTAGTTATAAGATGCATCGTTAGTGCTCAAAATTAAAATAAAATACTTCTTACAAAATAAAACGTAGCAACAAACCTTGCGTTTAGTAGACGTGACGGCATTGGTGAATTTCAATGTCTTTGTCTTTCTAAATCCTCCCCATTTGCCCCACGTTGTCTGTTTTAATTGAATTACTTGATATGTCTATTCATAACCACTGTTGTCTAGGTCCTCGCAAGGGGTTTGACATTAATGGGACATACATAGTTCAACGTGCTTTTCTACATCCGCTGTTTCACGCATGCGAGTGTTTACATTTTGGTTTGTTGATAAACAAATTCGCGTATACGACGCTTTGTATTTATTGGAATTTTATCGTTTCTGAGCGACTATTTCAATTTTAATATAATAGATATATACCATTACAATAAACATTTCTGCACATAAATATGACTTTCTTATGTCTTCCACATCACCATTGCACAGCACATGCCTTCAAATGGGACACTATGCAGTGTGCTTAACATAGACTGTTGGCCATTTTAGCAATAGAACTCTAAATAAGACATTTATAATGTCGTCACATATTAATCTTTACACTAACAGTGTAATATTTCTCATGAATATATGAAATAATGTCTGCATGAGACAGACATACCACATTTATAGTATTAGATAAGACATTGATTAGAGACAATTATTTGGGTAGATATAAAACGCAGATATTTCTGTATTTCTATATACAGTGTATAAAACACAGACCAGTTCTGCAGACTGCAACTTGCAGACAATTGTATATCCTTGGGTGAAAAGTGTATAAAACACAGACCAGTTCTGCAGACTGCAACTTGCAGACAATTGTATATCCTTGGGTGAAAAGTGTATAAAACACAGACCAGTTCTGCAGACTGCAACTTGCAGACAATTGTATATCCTTGGGTGAAAAGTGTATAAAACACAGACCAGTTCTGCAGACTGCAACTTGCAGACAATTGTATATCCTTGGGTGAAAAGTGTATAAAACACAGACCAGTTCTGCAGACTGCAACTTGCAGACAATTGTATATCCTTGGGTGAAAAGTGTATAAAACACAGACCAGTTCTGCAGACTGCAACTTGCAGAC
>CM026397.1:90388219-90399737 GCA_014843695.1 Archivesica marissinica | reverse complement strand
ACTAGAGGACATAGAAAACGCACACCTACATTATATACTAGAGGACATATAAAACACACACCTACGTTATATACTAGAGGACATATAAAACACACACCTACGTTATATACTAGAGGACATATAAAACACACACCTACGTTATATACTAGAGGACATATAAAACACACACCTACGTTATATACTAGAGGACATATAAAAACACACCTACGTTATATACTAGAGGACATATAAAACACACACCTACGATATTAGTTCTACAGGTGGCGAGGTTATAAACTAGAGGTCAATCAACACATAGAAAACACACACCTACGTTATATACTAGAGGACATATAAAACACACACCTACGTTATATACTAGAGGACATATAAAACACACAAAAAAACACTTACGTCATATACTAGAGGACATATAAAACACACACCTACGTTATATACTAGAGGACATATAAAACACACACCTACGTTTTTACTAGAGGACATGTAAAGCACACACCTACGTTGTATACTAGAGGACATATAAAACACACAACTACGTTATATACTAGAGGACATATAAAACACACACCTACGTTATATACTAGAGGACATATAAAACACACACCTACGTTATATACTAGAGGACATAGAAAACACACACCTACGTTATATACTGGAGGACATATAAAACACACACCTACGTTATATACTAGAGGACATATAAAACACACACCTACGTTATATACTAGAGGACATATAAAACACACACCTACGTTATATACTAGAGGACATATAAAACACACACCTACGTTATATACTAGAGGACATATAAAACACACACCTACGTTATATACTAGAGGACATATAAAACACACACCTACGTTATATACTAGAGGACATATAAAACACACACCTACGTTATATACTAGAGGACATAGAAAATACACACTTACGTTATATACTAGAGGACATATAAAACACACACCTACGTTATATACTAGAGGACATATAAAACACACACCTACGTTATATACTAGAGGACATATAAAACACATATACTAGCCTACATTATATACTAGAGGACATATAAAACACACACCTACGTTATATACTAGAGGACATATAAAACACACACCTACGTTATATACTAGAGGACATATAAAACACACACTTACGTTATATACTAGAGGACATATAAAACACACACCTACGTTATATACTAGAGGACATATAAAACACACACCTACGTTATATACTAGAGGACATATAAAACACACACCTACGTTATATACTAGAGGACATATAAAACACACACCTACGTTATATACTAGAGGACATATAAAACACACACCTACGTTATATACTAGAGGACATATAAAACACACACCTACGTTATATACTAGAGGACATATAAAACACACACCTACGTTATATACTAGAGGACATATAAAACACACACCTACGTTATATACTAGAGGACATATAAAACACACACCTACGTTATATACTAGAGGACATATAAAACACTCACCTACGTTATATACTAGAGGATATATAAAACACACACCTACGTTATATACTAGAGGACATATAAAACACACACCTACGTTATATACTAGAGGACATATAAAACACACACCTACGTTATATACTAGAGGACATATAAAACACACACCTACGTTATATACTAGAGGACATATAAAACACACACCTACGTTATATACTAGAGGACATATAAAACACACACCTACGTTATATACTAGAGGACATATAAAACACACACTTGCGTTATATACTAGAGGACATATAAAACACACAACTACGTTATATACTAGAGGACATATAAAACACACAACTACGTTATATACTAGAGGACATAGAAAACACACAACTACGTTATATACTAGAGGACATAGAAAACACACAACTACGTTATATACTAGAGGACATATAAAACACACAACTACGTTATATACTAGAGGGCATGTAAAACACACACCTACGTTATATACTAGAGGACATAGAAAACACACACCTACGTTATATACTCGAGGACCTATAAAACACACACTTGCGTTATATACTAGAGGACATATAAAACACACAACTACGTTATATACTAGAGGACATATAAAACACACAACTACGTTATATACTAGAGGACATAGAAAACACACAACTACGTTATATACTAGAGGACATAGAAAACACACAACTACGTTATATACTAGAGGACATATAAAACACACAACTACGTTATATACTAGAGGGCATGTAAAACACACACCTACGTTATATACTAGAGGACATAGAAAACACACACCTACGTTATATACTCGAGGACCTATAAAACACACACTTGCGTTATATACTAGAGGACATATAAAACACACAACTACGTTATATACTAGAGGACATATAAAACACACAACTACGTTATATACTAGAGGACATAGAAAACACACAACTACGTTATATACTAGAGGACATAGAAAACACACAACTACGTTATATACTAGAGGACATATAAAACACACAACTACGTTATATACTAGAGGGCATGTAAAACACACACCTACGTTATATACTAGAGGACATATAAAACACACACCTACGTTGTATACTAGAGGACATATAAAACACACAACTACGTTATATACTAGAGGACATATAAAACACACAACTACGTTATATACTAGAGGACATATAAAACACACACCTACGTTATATACAATACATAAGCAATCCCCACAATACATAAGCAATCCCCACAATACATAAGCAATCCCCACAATACATAAGCAATCCTCACAATACATAAGCAATCCCCACAATACATAAGCAATCCCCACAATACATAAGCAATCCCCACAATACATAAGCAATCCCCATAATACATAAGCAATCCCCACAATACATAAGCAATCCCCACAATATATAAGCAATCCCCTCAATACATAAGCAATCCCCACAATACATAAGCAATCCCCACAATACATAAGCAATCCCCACAATACATAGGCAATCCCCACAATACATAAGCAATCCCCACAATACATAAGCAATTCCCACAATACATAAGCAATCCCCACAATACATAAGCAATTCCCACAATACATAAGCAATTCCCACAATACATATGCAATTCCCACAATCCCCACTATACATAAGCAATTCCCACAATCCCCACAATACATAAGCAATTCCCACAATACATAAGCAATCCCCACAATACATAAGCAATTCCCACAATCCCCACAATACATAAGCAATTCCCACAATCCCCACAATACATAAGCAATTCCCACAATCCCCACAATACATAAGCAATCCCCACAATACATAAGCAATCCCCACAATACATAAGCAATCCCCACAATACATAAGCAATCCCCACAATACATAAGCAATCCCCACAATACATAAGCTATCCTCACAATACATAAGCAATTCCCACAATACTTAAGCAATCCCCACAATATATAAGCAATCCCCACAATACATAAGCAATTCCCACAATACATAAGCAATCCCCACAATACATAAGCAATCCCCACAATACATAAGCAATTCCTAGTTATCATGTCTAATATTCATCTTGTTTGTTCTGTATGGCGGCCGTAAAATGTTCCTCTGTTTTAGAGTCAGAGTGTTTATGATATTTGTGTGTTTTACGTTTATTTATCTTCGCTACCGGTTGCCCATATGAACGACGTCTCCTGAAGAGATTAGTTATTTTAGATTTTTGAAGGAGAGTGCAATGATACAGACAGAGACCCATTCCAGAATCTCCTCTGGTTCTATTACATGTACGGTGTAAAGCACCGACACGAAACCTCGGTTATAAAGTCCCATCTGAAAGACTGTTAATTGTATTAGGGTCAGACGGGGGATCGAACCTGCCTAGTCCACCGTGTTAACCACTGGATCAAGTATCCGTCTGTGAGTGCACATGTTTTGATGGTGTCAGTATATACATGTACATACATGCATGCATTACTTGTCAGTATATACATGTACATACATGCATGCATTACTTGTCAGTATATACATGTACATACATGCATGCATTACTTGTCAGTATATACATGTACATACATGCATGCATTACTTGTCAGTATATACATGTACATACATGCATGCATTACTTGTCAGTATATACATGTACATACATGCATGCATTACTTGTCAGTATATACATGTACATACATGCATGCATTACTTGTCAGTATATACATGTACATACATGCATGCATTACTTGTCAGTATATACATGTACATACATGCATGCATTACTTGTCAGTATATACATGTACATGCATTACTTGTCAGTGGCGATAATGGTTAGTGTGCATTGTTAGCCATTTACGGCATACACTGTCATATGGCGTCTCAAAAGAAACAATTGACTTGTATCTTCGAGTTCACAGCAGCTTATTATTCCACTTAGAGGTTCTGAAAACTTGCAATTTGAATGTGAATCACAACCCATGCCTTACTAGTAATATAAAGACAACAAATGGGTTCTCATTCACAAACACTTATCCTCAAAACGTGTAAAAACAATTAAAGTAAAAGTTCAATACTCTATTGTTATTATCCCCGATTATTTAGCGATGAATCCATTTAATTGATAGGAAAAGGCAATTCGCCTTCCTTCTATTGCTGTTTATATCTGTAAAGAGATCCGATTTCCCTAGGAATTCATTCCAACGCCGACCAACCTCATCACTTACTTAATCAAGCACCTTGTTCACCTGGGACGACTCGATTTGTTGACTTCATCAAAGATGTGTCCTGGAACCAAATTGATACAAAATTGAAACCAAATATACTAATGGTCTGCTAGATTTAATAGACAGATAAAAAGTAATATCCCGGAGAAGGCCGGGGTTGTCTCTCAGACGGTGTGTCGTGTTATTGGTTGATTCGTGATAATGGCTCTCCCTGACTTATCCGAGGACGAGATCATTAAAACAAACAATGTAGCATAATTATTTGAAAGCACACAACACGCAAGAAGCCTTATTAGGAGGACTAGTTCGATATCAGCACGTGCTGGCATCTTGTTACAACCAGGTAGAGAGAGAAGACAGAAGGTTAACACAGGAAACAAAAGAACCCTTTTAATGGAAACATTGTGTGTATTAATTTGATTTCTTTGTGATTTGCATGGATTTAGAGAATACATTGTTTCCGTTAGTATCATGCCTTTTTTCCTGAGCTCCAAATGTAAACTACGTACCGAGCAATTGTGTAGGTACGTGTCATACATGTTTCATTTAATAACTTGTAAATTATTATATATATTGTTATCCTTTAAAGATGATTGTCCCATTTTATTTTCTGGCTTATCTGAAGAAAGAGAATCATTTACCAGTTTGTTGTATATTATTAATGTAACCCTTTTCCATTGCACTCATCACGTTACAATACAACTATAATAATAATAATAATAATAATAATAATAAATAATAATAATAATAAATACTTTATTTTACGAGGGAGCTTACATAACACATGGCTCATACAAATATATGAATACATATGAAATATAATACAACACATATATACAATGAAATATAATACAACACCTATATACAATGAAATATAATACAACACATATATACAATAAAATATAATACAACACATATATACAATGAAATATAATACAACACATATATACAATGAAATATAATACAACATATATATACAATGAAATATAATACAACACATATATACAATGAAATATAATACAACACATATATACAATGAAATATAATACAACACATATAGTTACACTATATAATAATATTATGACTTTACATGAAACTGGTTCGTGCCCAAAGCTTATGCAACATTAGACAACAGCCCGCACCAGGGAATACATTAGAAAACAGCCCGCACCAGGGAATACGTTAGAAAACAGCCCGCACCAGGGAATACGTTAGAAAACAGCCCGCCACAGGGAATACATTAGAAAACAGCCCGCACCAGGGAATACGTTAGAAATTAGCCAGCACCAGGGAATACGTTAGAAAATAGCCCGCACCAGGGAATACATTAGAAAACAGCCCGCACCACGGAATACGTTAGAAAACAGCCCGCATCAGGGAATACGTTAGAAAACAGCCCGCCCAAGGGAATACATTAGAAAACAGCCCGCACCAGGGAATACGTTAGAAAATAGCCCGCACCAGGGAATACGTTAGAAAATAGCCCGCAACAGGGAATACGTTAGGAAACAGCCCGCACCAGGGAATACATTAGAAAACAGCCCGCACCAGCGAATACGTTAGAAAACAGCACGCACCAGGGAATACATTAGAAAACAGCCCGCACCAGGGAATACGTTAGAACACAGCCCACACCAGGGAATACATTAGACAACAGCCCGCACCAGGTAATACATTAGAAAACAGCCCGCACCAGGGATTACATTAGAAAACAGCCCGCACCAGGGAATACATTAGAAAACAGCCCGCACCAGGGAATACATTAGAAAAGAGTCCGCACCAGGGATTACATTAGAAAACAGCCCGCACTAGGGAATACATTAGAAAACAACCCGCACCAGGAAATACATTAGAAAACAGCCCGCACCTGGGAATACGTTAGAAAACATCCCGCACCTGGGAATACGTTAGAAAACAGCCCGCACCAGGGAATACATTAGAAAACAGCCCGCACCTGGGAATACGTTAGAAAACAGTCCGCACCTGGGAATACGTTAGAAAACAACCCGCCCCAGGGAATACGTTAGAAAACAGCCCGCACCAGCGAATACATTAGAAAACAGCCCGCACCAGGGAATACATTAGAAAACAGCCCACAACAGGGAATACATTAGAAAACAGCCCGCACCCGGAAATACATTAGAAAACAGCCCGCACCTGGGAATACATTAGAAAACAGCCCGCACCTGGGAATACGTTAGAAAACAGCCCGCACCTGGGAATACGTTAGAAAACAACCCGCCTCAGGGTTAGAAAACAGCCCGCACCAGGGAATACTTAGAAAACAGCCCGCACCAGGGAATACATTAGAAAACAGCCCGCACCAGGGAATACATTAGAAAACAGCCCGCACCAGGGAATACATTAGAAAACAGCCCGCACCAGGGAATAGTTAGAAAACAGCCCGCACCAGGGAATACATTAGAAAACAGCCCGCACCAGGGAATACATTAGAAAACAGCCCGCACCTGGGAATACATTAGAAAACAGCCCGCACCAGGGAATACGACAGCCCGCATCAGGAATACGTTAGAAAACAGCCCGCACCAGGGAATACATTAGAAAATAGCCCGCACCAGGGAATAGTTAGAAAACAGCCCGCACCAGGGAATAGTTAGAAAATAGCCCGCACCAGGGAATACGTTAGAAAATAGCCCGCACCAGGGAATAGTTAGAAAACAGCCCGCACCAGGGATACATTAGAAAACAGCCCGCACCAGGGAATACGTTAGAGAACAGCCCGCACCAGGGAATACATTAGAAAACAGCCCGCACCAGGGAATACGTTAGAAAACAGCCCGCACCAGGGAATACGTTGGCACCAGGGATATTAGAAAACAGCCCGCACCAGGGATCATTAGAAAACAGCCCGCACCAGGGAATAGTTAGAAAACAGCCCGCACCAGGGAATATTGCAGCCGCACCAGGGAATACGTTAGAAAACAGCCCGCACCAGGGAATACATTAGAAAACAGCGCACCAGGGAATACATTAGAAAACAGCCCGCACCAGGGAATACTTAGAAAACAGCCCGCACCAGGGAATACGTTAGAAAACAGCCCGCACCAGGGAATACATTAGAAAACAGCCCGCACAGGAATACGTTAAAAATAGCCCGCACCAGGGAATAGTTAGAAAACATCCCGCACCAGGGAATATTAGAAAACAGCCCGCACCAGGGAATAGTTAGAAAACAGCCCGCACCAGGGAATACATTAGAAAACAGTCCGCACCAGTGATTACATTAGAAAACAGCCCGCACCAGGGAATACGTTAGAAAATAGCCCGCACCAGGGATTACATTAGAAAACAGCCCGCACCAGGGATACATTAGAAAACAGCCGCACCAGGGAATACATTAGAAAACAGCCCGCACCAGGGAATACATGAGAAAACAGTCCGCACCAGGGAACATAGAAAACAGCCCGCACCAGAATTTAGAAAACAGCCGCATTAGAAAACAGCCCGCACCAGGGAATACATTAGAAAACAGCCCGCACCAGGGAATAGAAAACAGCCCGCACCGGAATACGTTAGAAAACATCCCGCACCTGGGAATACGTTAGAAAACAGCCCGCACCAGGGAATACATTAGAAAACAGCCCGCACAGGGAATACTTAGAAGCACCAGGGAAGCCCGCACCTTACATTAGAAAACAGCCCGCACCGGGAATACGTTAGCAGCCCGCACCGGGAGCCCGCACCAGGGAATACATTAGAAATTAGAAAACAGCCGCACCAGGAATATTTAGAAAATTGCCGCACCAGGGAATACGGAGGGATACATTAGAAAACAGCCCGCACCGGGTTTGGGGGTGGGGGTTTTAGAAAACAGCCCGCACATTAGAAAACTACTGTTGCAGGGAATACAGCCCGCACCAGGGAATACATTAGAAAACAGCCCGCACCAGGGAATACAGAAAACAGCCCGCACCAGGGAATACGTTAGAAAACAGCCCGCATTAAAAACAGCCGCACCAGGGAATACATTAGAAACAGCCCCGAAAACAGCCCGCACCAGGGAATACATTAGAAAACAGCCCGCACCAATACGTTAGAAAACATCCCGCACCAGGGAATAGAGAAAACAGCCCGCACCAGGGAATAGTTAGAAAACAGCCCGCACCAGGGAATACGTTAGAAAACAGCCCGCACCAATACGTTAGAAAACAGCCCGCACCAGGGAATACAGAAAACAGCCCGCACCAGGGATTACATTAGAAAACAGCCCGCACCAGGGATTACATTAGAAAACAGCCCGCACCAGGGAATACATTAGAAAACAGCCCGCACCAGGGAATACATGAGAAAACAGTCCGCACCAGGGATTACAGTAGAAAACAGCCCGCACTTGGAAATACATTAGAAAACAGCCCGCACCAGGGAATACATTAGAAAACAGCCCGCACCTGGGAATACGTTAGAAAACATCCCGCACCTGGGAATACGTTAGAAAACAGCCCGCACCAGGGAATACATTAGAAAACAGCCCGCACCAGGGAATACATTAGAATACAGCCCGCATCAGGGAATACATTAGAAAACAGCCCGTACCTAGGAATACGTTAGAAAACAACCCGCCCAAGGGAATACGTTAGAAAACAGCCCGCATCAGGGAATACATTAGAAAACAGCCCGCACCAGGGAATACATTAGAAAACAGCCCACACCAGGGAATACATTAGAAAACAGCCCGCACCAGGAAATACATTAGAAAACAGCCCGCACCTGGGAATACATTAGAAAACAGCCCGCACCTGGGAATACGTTAGAAAACAGCCCGCACCTGGGAATACGTTAGAAAACATCCCGCCCCAGGGAATACGTTAGAAAACAGCCCGCACCAGGGAATACATTAGAAAACAGCCCGCACCAGGGAATACATTAGAAAATAGCCCGCACCAGGGAATACATTAGAAAACAGCCGGCATTAGGGAATACATTAGAAAACAGCCCGCACCACGGAATAGTTAGAAAACAGCCCGCACCAGGGAATACATTAGAAAATAGCCCGCACCAGGGAATACATTAGAAACAGCCCGCACCAGGGAATACGTTTAAAAACAGCCCGCACCAAGGGATACATTAGAAACCAGCCCGCACCAGGGGATACATTAGAAAACAGCCCGCACCAGGGAATACATTAGAAACAGCCCGCCCCAGGGAATACATTAGAAAACAGCCCGCACCAGGGAATACGTTAGACAACAGCCCGCAACAGGGAATAGTTAGAAAACAGCTCGCACCAGGGAATACGTTAAAAATAGCCCGCACCAGGGAATAGTTAGAAAACAGCCCGCACCAGGGAATACATTAGAAAACAGCCCGCACCAGGGAATACTTTAGAAAACAGCCCTAACCAGGGAATAATTAGAAAACAGCCCGCACCAGGGAATACATGAGAAAACAGCCCGCACCAGGGAATAGTTAGAAAACAGCCCGCCCCAGGGAATACATTAGAAAACAGCTCGCACCAGGGAATACTTTAGAAAACAGCCCGCACCAGGGAATAGTTAGAAAACAGCCCGCACCAGGGAATACATTAGAAAACATCCCGCACCAGGGAATACGTTACAAAACAGCCCGCACCAGGGAATAGTTAGAAAACAACCGCACCAGGGAATACATTAGAAAACAGCCCGCACAAGGGAATAGTTAGAAAACAGCCCGCACCAGGGAATAGTTAGAAAACAGCCCGCACCAGGGAATACATTAGAAAACAGTCCGCACCAGGATTACATTAGAAAACAGCCCGCACCAGGGAATACGTTAGAAAACAGCCCGCACCAGGGATTACATTAGCAAACAGCCCACACCAGGGATTACATTAGAAAACAGCCCGCACCAGTGAACACATTAGAAAACAGCCCGCACCAGGGAATACATTAGAAAACAGTCCGCACCAGGGATTACATTAGAAAACAGCCCGCACCAGGGAATACATTAGAAAACAGCCCGCACCAGGAAATACATTAGAAAACAGCCCGCACCAGGAAATACATTAGAAAACAGCCCGCACCTGGGAATACGTTAGAAAACATCCCGCACCTGGGAATACGTTAGAAAACAGCCCGCACCGGGGAATACATCAGAAAACAGCCCGCACCTGGGAATATGTTAGAAAACAGCCCGCACCAGGGAATACGTTAGAAAACAGCCCGCACCTGGGAATATGTTAGAAAACAGCCCGCACCAGGGAATACGTTAGAAAACAGCCCGCACCAGGGAATACATTAGAAAACAGCCCGCACCAGGGATACGTTAGAAAACAGCCCGCACCAGGGAATACATTAGAAAACAGCCCGCACCAGGGAATACATGAGAAAACAGTCCGCACCAGGGATTACAGTAGAAAACAGCCCGCACTTGGAAATACATTAGAAAACAGCCCGCACCAGGGAATACATTAGAAAACAGCCCGCACAAGGAAATACATTAGAAAACAGCCCGCACCTGGGAATACGTTAGAAAACAGCCCGCATCAGGGAATACATTAGAAAACAGCCCGTACCTAGGAATACGTTAGAAAACAACCCGCCCAAGGGAATACGTTAGAAAACAGCCCGCATCAGGGAATACATTAGAAAACAGCCCGCACCAGGGAATACATTAGAAAACAGCCCACACCAGGGAATACATTAGAAAACAGCCCGCACCAGGAAATACATTAGAAAACAGCCCGCACCTGGGAATACATTAGAAAACAGCCCGCACCTGGGAATACGTTAGAAAACAGCCCGCACCTGGGAATACGTTAGAAAACAACCCGCCCCAGGGAATACATTAGAAAACAGCCCGCACCA
>CM026397.1:90338219-90380719 GCA_014843695.1 Archivesica marissinica | reverse complement strand
CTATCCACCAAAATAATGTATACAAGTGTATATTATTGTATTGTTATATGTGTCACATTACTTATATGCATGCATAGAGTGGTCTAGAAAGTTGTGTAATACTTGCATTGTATAAGTCTTCGAATTAACTCTTTCAGCGCCGAATAAATTCAGAGCATGTGCAAACAACATAGATCCAGATCAGCCGCGGCGTAACGCCGCGTCTGATCAGGATCTATGTTGTTTGCTATTCGGACAGGTGCTTCAGCTCCACTATCTGAAGAGCAATCAGCATATAGCCTGATCAGATGGCATGTTCTGTTCTGTCCGATCGGGTTCTCTACTTTTTTACAAAGTCGCTTTTATGCGACATTGGCGGTGAAAGAGTTAAAGAGATTATGTGAGAGGGGCCTTCGTGGTCGAGAGATTGAGGTTAAAATCGCACTGGGAATGCTCACGTGATGAAGCTATCTAGCTGGCTTGAGGAAGGTCGGTGGTTCTACCTCAACCGGCGTGTGACATAATTCACGGATTGTTTTATATGTTATTATTACAACTGAAGCACAACGTTCTCTCCATTTGTGTAATTAGTTTTTGTTCGGTAGCATAATTATGTCCAGTGCCGTTCGTGTCGCTAAATATGATTTATTACGATACAATCTATAATAGGTTGGGAATCACATCAGCCATTAAAATATTTCGGAATTAAATTGATGATGGTTCTTGAAATGATGGGACATGGGAGAGTTGTGGGACGTACCTGGATAAATTATTCATGTTATCAATCAAGCATAGGTGACTGATAAAACAACAAAGTTGTTTCCTGCTGAATTATTGCAACTACAAAATAGCTTAGCTGTCTGGTACTACACGAGAGATAAACGCTTGTATCCCAGAAAAAACGGGTTACCGGTTTCGAATCAAATTGCACGCTAGCTATGTTTGACCCCATATAGCTCCCGACGCATAGAGCTCCTGACGCATAGAGCTCCCATATTGCTCCCGACGCATCTAGTTCCCGACACATAGAGCTCCAGACGCGTAGAACTCCTGACGCATATAGTTCCCATAGAGCTCCCGAAGCATAGAGCTCCTGACGCATAGAGCTCCCGATGCATAGAGCTCCCGACGCATAGAGTTCCTGACGCATATACCTCCCATAGACCTCCCGACGCATATATCTCCTGAGGCATAGAGCTCCTGACGCATAGAGCTCATGGCGCATAGGGCTCCCGGCGCATAGAGTTCCTGACGCATATAACTCCTGACGCATATAACTTCTGACGCATAGAGCTATATAGAGCTCCCGACGCATAGAGCTCCTGACGAATAGAGCTCCCGACGCATAGTGTTCCTGACGCATAGAGCTCCTGACGCATATAGCTCCCATAGAGCTCCCGACGCATATAGTTCCTGACGCATAGAGCTCCTGACGCATAGAGCTTCCGACACATAGAGTTCCTGATGCATAGAGCTCCTGACGAATAGAGCTCCCGACGCATAGAGTTCCTGACGCATAGAGCTCCTGACGAATAGAGCTCCCGACGCATATAGTTCCTGACGCATAGAGCTCCTGACGCATAGAGCTTCCGACACATATAGCTCCCGACGCATAGAGCTCCTGACGCATAGAGCTCCCGACACATATAGCTCCCGACGCATAGAGTTACTGACGCATAGAGCTCCCGACGCATAGAGTTCCTGACGCATAGAGCTCTATAGAGCCCCTTGTGCTTAGAGCTCCTTGAGTGTGCGTGCATGCGTGACTGTTTTGAGTTTATTTTGCTACCGGTTGACAACTCGGGAATTGTTGAGGATAGGGCAGTGATACAGACAGAGCCCCATTCCAGAGGCTTGTCTGGTTCTTTCATGTACATCGTGCAATGCACACACACGGGATCTCGGCTTAAAAAATCAACAGACTGACTATGTGGGGGTCGAACCATGCACCCCTACTACTCTTACGTTCACAGGGCAATGCGCCGACACAAGACCACTGTTAAAAGAATCAGCAGACTATGTATTCATTTGTTATGGTATAGCGGGGGTCAAACCTGCGACCCCTGGTACTTTTACATACACAGTGCAATGCATCAACACGAGACCTCGGTTTAAATATTAATGGTATAGCCGGGATCTAACTTGGAATCACTGGTACCATTACGTATACAGTGCAATGATTCACAACATGATTCGTAGGTTTAGTTTTTATTTAATACTATTTCAGTGGAAACATTAGCAACAGCCATTTCCAAAAGGTCAACTTTGCTATCAATATGTTCCGATGTATGTAGTACTATAGCCTGGGTTCCAGTCTGTCGATTTTTCACTTTTTAACTTCTGGCAAAATGACAGATATGATCAGAAACTCAATACGGCACAATTAATAGTATCGGTGTTAAAATATATTTATTTGACTGATCAGGCAACATATATCGACGCCTGTTCCCCGGCTAGTAGTACTAATATAAGTAAGTTTTTCAAGACAATTATTGTTTAGATTGAATAAGAAAATGACGAGATACGCTTAACAGAATACTAAAAATGAACAAGAAGAATTGAAAAAATTATTTAATAGCTGCCCTAATACGCTGCTTGACTGCCTCTCCCCGAAACCCCAACCTCAGAACAATATCGGTCAAGTTATAAAGAAAGATATATCTCAATAAATGCAACAGTATCGATTTTAATTTCCAGTCATTACTGATATTAAGGTTTCCACTAATAAAGGTTTGAGTGATGGAAATGATTCTTACAGCGACACTACATCGGTGAAAACGCAAATGTCTGCAGAATGTAATTTGCTATTATATGGTATAATTGTTTTCCAAATATTTGCCTAAAAAAACTGAGTATTTCAACAAATAAACAAACGTCGTATACGCGGTTTGTTGACATAACAAAATAATGTAAATAAGGTCGACATGCATGCGTAATACAAAGCTTTATCCTGAATAACACGAGTTATGCAATATATTTACCGTGATATCACATATGTGTGCCTATGCATATTTATTTGTAGACTAATAATAATTAAATTATCTCTAAACGAAAGTATCGCATGTTTAAAATTGACTTCAATGACAACAAACGTCACTTCAGGAGCCTGACTGTTTGTTTGTTTGTTTGTTTGTTTGTTTGTTTGTTTAGAAAGTGTGTATACCTCAAAAACACTGTTAAATTCTATGTTTCTATGTCATCTTAAATATCGAGTTTTAAAAATATTGATTGAGTTGGAATCTTGAATATAAGGAGGTAGTGAATTCCAAATGAAAGAACCTGAATAAACAAAATTATGTATGTATATATATACATACATAACAGATGAGCTTCCACGTATTGCTGAATACTGTACTTAACATGTAGTGTTAATATGTTTTCTATGTCATTGTATATAATTATGTTGAGGGCCTTATTTGTATTAACCATGTGTTATGTAAGCTATTTGTATTAACCATGTGTTATGTAAGCTATTTGTATTAACCATGTGTTATGTAAGCTATTTGTATTAACCATGTGTTATGTAAGCTATTTGTATTAACCATGTGTTATGTAAGCTATTTGTATTAACCATGTGTTATGTAAGCTCACTCGTAAAATAAAGTTAATTATTATTATTATTATTATTATTATTACTCTCTAGACATCACTCCTGATGGAATCCATCACCACGAGGGAGAGAGAAGAGGCAACGTGAAATTTAAATGCCTTGCCTATGGTCACAATCGTAACGACTCCAGCGGGGTTCGAACTCCGGACCTTTCGCTACCCTGCGCTATCACGAATTCCACTACCACAAAGGCTTACATCTCTATGAGAGAAATACACTCACATACAGACCTACACCTCTATGGCAGAAATACACTCACATACAGACCTACACCTCTATGGCAGAAATACACTCACATACAAACCTACACCTCTATAGCAGAAATACACTCACATACAGACCTACACCTCTATAGCAGAAATACACTCACATACAAACCTACACCTCTATAGCAGAAATACACTCACATACAAACCTACACCTCTATGGCGGAAATACACTCACATACAGACCTACACCTCTATAGCAGAAATACACTCACATACAAACCTACACCTCTATGGCAGAAATACACTCACATACAGACCTACACCTATATAGCAGAAATACACTCACATACAGACCTACACCTCTATGGCAGAAATACACTCACATACAGACCTACACCTCTATGGCAGAAATACACTCACATACAGACCTACACCAATATAGCAGAAATACACTCACATACAGACCTACACCTCTATGGCAGAAATACACTCACATACAGACCTACACCGCTATGGCAGAAATACACTCACATACAGACCTACACCTCTATGGCAGAAATACACTCACATACAGACCTACACCTCTATGGCAGAAATACACTCACATACAGACCTACACCTCTATAGCAGAAATACACTCACATACAGAGCTACACCTCTATGGCAGAAATACACTCAGATACCCACCTACACCTATATGGCAGAAATACACTCACATACAGACCTACACCGCTATGGCAGAAATACACTCACATACAGACCTACACCTCTATGGCAGAAATACACTCAGATACCCACCTACACCTATATGGAAGAAATACACTCACATACAGACCTACACCGCTATGGCAGAAATACACTCACATACAGACCTACACCTCTATGGCAGAAATACACTCACATACAGACCTACACGTCTATGGCAGAAATACACTCACATACAGACCTACACCTCTATGGCAGAAATACACTCACATACAGACTTACACCTATATGGCAGAAATACACTTACATACAGACCTACACCTCTATGGCAGAAATACACTCACATAGGCTACAGACCTACACGTCTATGGCAGAAATACACTCACATACAGACCTACACCTCTATGGCAGAAATACACTCACATACAGACTTACACCTCTATGGCAGAAATACACTCACATACAGACCTACACCTATATAGCAGAAATACACTCACATACAGACCTACACCTATATAGCAGAAATACACTCACATACAGACCTACACCTACATAGCAGAAATACACTCACATACAGACCTACACCTATATAGCAGAAATACACTCACATACAGACCTACACCTATATAGCAGAAATACACTCACATACAGACCTACACCTCTATGGCAGAAATACACTCACATACAGACCTACACCGCTATGGCAGAAATACACTCACATACAGACCTACACCTCTATAGCAGAAATACACTCACATACAGACCTACACCTCTATTGCAGAAATACACTCACATACAGACCTACACATCTATGGCAGAAATGCACTCACATACAGACCTACACCTATATAGTAGAAATACACTCACATACAGACCTACACCTCTATGGCAGAAATACACTCACATACAGACCTACACCGCTATGACAGAAATACACTCACATACAGACCTACACCTCTATGGCAGAAATACACTCACATACAGACCTACACCTCTATGGCAGAAATACACTCACATACAGACCTACACCTATATAGCAGAAATACACTCACATACAGACCTACACGTCTATGGCAGAAATACACTCACATACAGACCTACACCTCTATGGCAGAAATACACTCACATACAGACTTACACCTATATGGCAGAAATACACTTACATACAGACCTACACCTCTATGGCAGAAATACACTCACATAGGCTACAGACCTACACGTCTATGGCAGAAATACACTCACATACAGACCTACACCTCTATGGCAGAAATACACTCACATACAGACCTACACCTATATGGCAGAAATACACTCACATACAGACCTACACCTATATAGCAGAAATACACTCACATACAGACCTACACCTATATAGCAGAAATACACTCACATACAGACCTACACCTACATAGCAGAAATACACTCACATACAGACCTACACCTATATAGCAGAAATACACTCACATACAGACCTACACCTCTATGGCAGAAATACACTCACATACAGACCTACACCGCTATGGCAGAAATACACTCACATACAGACCTACACCTCTATAGCAGAAATACACTCACATACAGACCTACACCTCTATTGCAGAAATACACTCACATACAGACCTACACCTCTATGGCAGAAATACACTCACATACAGACCTACACCTATATAGTAGAAATACACTCACATACAGACCTACACCTCTATGGCAGAAATACACTCACATACAGACCTACACCGCTATGACAGAAATACACTCACATACAGACCTACACCTCTATGGCAGAAATACACTCACATACAGACCTACACCTCTATGGCAGAAATACACTCACATACAGACCTACACCTATATAGCAGAAATACACTCACATACAGACCTACACGTCTATGGCAGAAATACACTCACATACAGACCTACACCTCTATGGCAGAAATACACTCACATACAGACTTACACCTATATGGCAGAAATACACTTACATACAGACCTACACCTCTATGGCAGAAATACACTCACATAGGCTACAGACCTACACGTCTATGGCAGAAATACACTCACATACAGACCTACACCTCTATGGCAGAAATACACTCACATACAGACCTACACCTATATGGCAGAAATACACTCACATACAGACCTACACCTCTATGGCAGAAATACACTCACATACAGACCTACACCTATATAGCAGAAATACACTCACATACAGACCTACACCTATATAGCAGAAATACACTCACATACAGACCTACACCTACATAGCAGAAATACACTCACATACAGACCTACACCTATATAGCAGAAATACACTCACATACAGACCTACACCTATATAGCAGAAATACACTCACATACAGACCTACACCTCTATGGCAGAAATACACTCACATACAGACCTACACCGCTATGGCAGAAATACACTCACATACAGACCTACACCTCTATAGCAGAAATACACTCACATACAGACCTACACCTCTATTGCAGAAATACACTCACATACAGACCTACACCTCTATGGCAGAAATACACTCACATACAGACCTACACCTATATAGTAGAAATACACTCACATACAGACCTACACCTCTATGGCAGAAATACACTCACATACAGACCTACACCGCTATGACAGAAATACACTCACATACAGACCTACACCTCTATGGCAGAAATACACTCACATACAGACCTACACCTCTATGGCAGAAATACACTCACATACAGACCTACACCTATATAGCAGAAATACACTCACATACAGACCTACACCTCTATGGCAGAAATACACTCACATACAGAGCTACACGTCTATGGCAGAAATACACTCACATACAGACCTACACCTCTATGGCAGAAATACACTCACATACAGACCTACACCTCTATGGCAGAAATACACTCAGATACCCACCTACAGCTATATGGCAGAAATACACTCGCATACAGACCTACACCTCTATGGCAGAAATACACTCACATACAGACCTACACCTCTATGGCAGAAATACACTCACATACAGACCTACACCTCTATGGCAGAAATACACTCACATACAGACCTACACCTCTATGGCAGAAATAAACTCACATACCGACCTACACCTATATGGCAGAAATACACTCACATACAGACCTACACCTCTATGGCAGAAATACACTCACATACAGACCTACACCTCTATAGCAGAAATACACTTACATACAGACCTTTTGCATTATAAAATATGATTAAATAAAACATGTAACCATTGGTTTGGTGAACATTATCACTCATATATGTATTTCAAAACATAGTAGTAAGTTTAAACTATATTTATTTTACGATTGCGAAGCAAGTTTTAGCAAGTTATATTAATCACTCTCGTTGGCGCGGTTGAAAGCGTAAATACGATCATTCGTGTGGGAGGAAACCGGAGTACCCGGAGAAAACCCATCTGTCCGATCTGGCGACCACCGTACCATCTCACATACGTCCCGGTCCGAGGGTCGAACCCGGGTTGCATTGGTGAGAAGCGAGTGCGCTAACCACTGCGCTAACCGGACATAGTAGTACACATATAAGGCTAGTAGTTATATATTTAGAGCTCATCATATGCATACTTCATTGTCGTCTACAATTCCCATTGCCGATATATAATCTATATTGTCGCATTTTCCAATAACTCTGTAGAACTATATAGTGAGTGTTGCCTATATGTTCACATTGTCAGCTAAGTACAGCTGTAGTGATTTCAGTACGATAGTATGTCAATAATAACCATACACCTGTCAGGTTATATACTTTGTAGACTATAACGCCACCTTACACATGATTTATATATAATTCTCAAAGCGCATTGTACTCTCATTAATTGCAAGAATACGCATATTAATTAGGACACTCGGCGTCCTCTAGCTGTCACTTATGTTTACCGGAAGTCTCGTTTTCGCGCAAGTAGGTCACTATGGCTGCGCTCCATATAAGGCACACCGTGTCTCCGCTACAAAATCGCGTGGGACTGGTAATCCGGGGATCGCAGGTTCGATCCCCCGTCTGATCCTAATAAAATTAACAGTCTTGCAATTGGGACTTTAAACCGAGGTCTAGTGTCGGTGCTTTACACAGTGCACGTAAAAGAAATGGGTCTATGTCTGTATCATTGCACTATTCTCCAACTATCTAAAATGACTAATCTCTTCAGGAGGCGTCGCTCATATGGGCAACCGGTAGCGACGATAAATAAACGTAAAACACGCGTTACAAAAGGACATATAAATTGTTGATTCTCACCATCGCTAAGGTCGAGTGACCGACATCAAATTACGTGTCCCTCAACGCTGTAGGTTCGAATCCAACTGGGGTGTCTAATTAGTTTCATGTGAGAAAGCTATCCAACTTGCTAGCTCGGGAAGGGCCGTAATTAAGGTTGCTAGAACTTGTGGCCCGACCCGTTTCCTTTTATTGAGATTATCATGTTATGTATTATATATTTCTAAAATAAAAATTAAGCTTGCTTGCGGAAGGTCGGTGGTTATGTACTGGTGCTTGCACGGAGGGGAACCAGGAGTCGAATATTAAGTCGATGTCAACTGTCAATTCAACGGGTGGCGACCTTTGATCACTGACTTATAGTGTGTTCTGGCGGCAGACCTATATACATATATTTACATTGCTATTGCATCTCCTTCGATGAATGTATGTGACATAATTGTATATATTTTCGTACGAGGGTTCCTAACTAATGATATGAATCTGACAGCATGCGCTCTCGAAGTTACGGGCATGCGCAATCGCGGGTTAATAGTTTCTATATTATATTATATTGGGCGTTTTTAAAGTTAGCGTGGATGCCTTCGGCCTCCACACACATTAACCACGCCCAAGGTAGTTCATACCCCAATAGAACCTTCGGCCTCCACACACTTTAACCACGCCCAAGGTAGTTCATACCCCAATAGAACATTCGGCCTCCACACACATTAACCACGCCAACTGTAGTTCATACCCCGATGGAAATTATTAACCCGCGATTCATTCTTTAAATATTTACATCGCTATTACATTTCCTACAATGAACACATGAGCCATGATTGTATACATTTTCGCATGAGGGTTCCCAACTAATGATATGCAGCTGTCCTGCGCACTCGATGTTACGGGCATGCACATCCGCAGTGTTAGCCAGTGTTCGTTGCGAGAGTTTATGCTGTTCCGAGTTTGATCTATTTACCTGTGCTATATTTTCTTTGTGTCATTGCAAAGTATAATTAATGTAAATAAATATATGTAATTAATCGCGGGTTAATATTTTCAATCGGGGTAGGAACTATATTGGGCGTGTTTAATGTTAGCGTGGATGTTTTCGGCTCCCATACACTTTAACCACGCCCAAATGTAGTTCATATCCCGATGGAAACTATTCATTCATTAATTGAAACACACATCCACATAATATATGATCTAGACAAACGTTCTACTTCAAACAAGGTATCGAATCTGAATAGGATCGCTTGATTCACATTTAAACTGATTTTATTAACCGACAGTGCAACCATTATATTTTGAGATCCAAACTACTAAGTTTAGGCATTTAAACCAGACAATCACATGACGTCATTTCTACCAACGACCGTAAACTCGTCGCGATGTCAGCGACAGGTCTTTTTGTCTATTTTACTATTACAATCACATCGATTGACAATAGAAAGTAATATTGCAAATATTTCAATATAAAAATGATATAGAATACTGTAATAATTTGTGTCTGCCAATCCAATTGTACTCACGTGATCATCGATGACGTCACACCATCGAAGCGCCGCCATTTTGGACATTGCGTAAGATAGAAAAAGCCACGCTGTTTCGATAATTTAAGGTAAACTCGATTTTCATATATTCAATATATATATTTCTAATTAGACGGAATGTATCACATTTACAGTACAATGTTGGCTGTTTGTGGAAAGTATATTATATCGTAGAGAGCATCAATTCGACCACAGGAAACTCGCCAGATCTCGACACCTAATTAGTCGTCTTCGCATGCTTCAATCGGAGTATCATTCCCAGGTAATAATTCTGACGATGCAGGCACTACTGGCGACGTTGTAAAAGGACATTTGCAGACTCTACAATTAAATTCAACATATATGCAATGTTATGTACATAACGTCTATATACCGTCATGAATGGACGTCGTCCACAACTTTCAAATACAATGGCAAATCAACGTATATCCAACGTAATGCACAAAACGTCTACCAAGCGTCACTCAACGTCATGTGTATAACGTCTACCAAACGTCACTCAACGTCATGTGTATAACGTTATCATACGTCAAGTGCACATCGTATATTCAATGTCATGAAATGACGTCGTCCACAACTTTCAAATACAGTATTAAATCAACCTCTTTCCATGGTTAATGTACAACGTTGAAACAATCGACATCATGTGTTTGCCGGGAACATACAGTCCAACACACGCTGCTTTGATGCAAATGTATTCCATTGGAAAACAAAAATATATCTTTAAGACGTGAGGGATGAAAGTCGTGGTCAATCTAGTGAACGACCTTTGATCTCCATAAGCCGAAAACACACATGTTTCGTCTGCACATTATATGAAATCAACATGCTTTGCAGAGTATTAAAACTGTTGGCACCCACAGCATGTAGTATTTTAAATCAATAGCACTATTGGTACCCACAGCCTGTCGTATTTTAAAATAATAACACTGTTGATACCCACAGCCTGTCGTATTTTAAAACAATAACACTGTTGATACCCACAGCCTGTCGTATTTTAAAACAATAACACTGTTTGGTACCCACATCCTGTCGTATTTTAAAACAATAACACTGTTGATACCCACAGCCTGCCGTATTTTAAATCAATAACACTGTTGATACCCACAGCCTGCCGTATTTTAAATCAATAACACTGTTGGTACCCACAGCCTGCCGTATTTTAAATCAATAACACTGTTGGTACCCACAACCTGCCGTATTTTAAATCAATAACAATTATTATATATCGTTGAGACACTTTACAACTGCTACAATAAATTAAAAATACTAGATGCGCTGTGCTTACATTCGGGTACTGTCAAATGACAGTTCAAAAACAACATGATGCATGTAGGAATTATGTAAATTAATGGCAATTTTGTTTAGATGCAAAAATACAACCAAACTGTCACTCTTAGAACACGCAATGAAGCTAAGACACACATTCGATCATATATAACACACAACTTTCCATTTTAGGCAAAATAAGGGTTCAGAGACTATTTCTACAACAATTATCTGAAATTGAATTGCATTGTGTATGTGTTCGTGCGCCTTTACTATAAATCTAACTATACATCAATGTTGCATTTAGTATGCGTTCGGTGCGCCTTTACTATGCATCTAACTATGCATCTATGTTGCATTTAGTATGCGTTCGTGCGCCTTTACTATACATCTAACTATACATCTATGTTGCATTTAGTATGCGTTCGGTGCCCCTTTACTATAAATCTAACTATACATCAATGTTGCATTTAGTATGCATTCGGTGCGCCTTTACTATGCATCTAACTATGCATCTATGTTGCATTTTGTATGCGTTCATGCGCCTTTACTATACATCTAACTATGCATCTATGTTGCATTTTGTATGCGTTCATGCGCCTTTACTATACATCTAACTATACATCAATGTTGCATTTAGTATGCGTTCGGTGCGCCTTTACTATGCATCTAACTATGCATCTATGTTGCATTTAGTATGCGTTCGTGCGCCTTTACTATACATCTAACTATACATCTATGTTGCATTTCGTATGTGTTCGGTGCGCCTTTACTATACATCTATGTTGCATTTCGTATGCGTTCGGTGCGCCTTTACTATGCATCTAACTATGCATCTATGTTGCATTTAGTATGCGTTCGTGCGCCTTTACTATACATCTAACTATACATCTATGTTGCATTTTGTATGCATTCATGCGCCTTTACTATACATCTATGTTGCATTTTGTATGCGTTCATGCGCCTTTACTATACATCTATGTTGCATTTAGTAAGCGTTCGTGCGCCTTTACTATACATCTAACTATACATCTATGTTGCATTTTGTATGCGTTCATGCGCCTTTACTATACATCTAACTATGCATCTATGTTGCATTTAGTATGCGTTCGGTGCGCCTTTACTATACATCTAGCTATGCATCTATGTTGCATTTAGTATGTGTTCGTGCGCCTTTACTATACATCTATGTTGCATTTAGTATGCGTTCGTGCGCCTTTACTATACATCTATGTTGCATTTAGTATGCATTCGTGCGCCTTTACTATACATCTATGTTGCATTTAGTACGTGTTCGTGCGCCTTTACTATACATCTATGTTGCATTTAGTATGCGTTCGGTGCGCCTTTACTATACATCTAGCTATGCATCTATGTTGCATTTAGTATGCGTTCGTGCGCCTTTACTATACATCTATGTTGAATTTAGTATGTGTTCGTGCGCCTTTACTCTACATCTATGTTGCATTTAGTATGCGTTCGGTGCGCCTTTACTATACATCTAGCTATGCATCTATGTTGCATTTTGTATGCGTTCGTGCGCCTTTACTATACATCTATGTTGCATTTAGTATGTGTTCGTGCGCCTTTACTCTACATCTATGTTGCATTTAGAATGCGTTCGGTGCGCCTTTACTATACATCTAGCTATGCATCTATGTTGCATTTAGTATGTGTTTGTGCGCCTTTACTATACATCTATGTTGCATTTAGTATGCGTTCGTGCGCCTATACTATACATCTATGTTGCATTTAGTATGCGTTCGTGCGCCTTTACTATACATCTATGTTGCATTTAGTATGTGTTCGTGCGCCTTTACTATACATCTATGTTGCATTTAGTATGCGTTCGGTGCGCGTTTACTATACATCTAGCTATGCATCAATGTTGCATTTAGTATGTGTTTGTGCGCCTTTACTATACATCTATGTTGCATTTAGTATGTGTTCGTGCGCCTTTACTATGCATCTAACTATGCATCTATGTTGCATTTAGTATGTGTTTGGTGCGCCTTTACTATGCATCTAACTATGCATCTATGTTGCATTTAGTATGTGTTCGTGCGCCTTTACTATGCATCTAACTATGCATCTATGTTGCATTTAGTATGCGTTCGTGCGCCTTTACTATACATCTAACTATACATCTATGTTGCATTTAGTATGCGTTCGGTGCGCCTTTACTATACATCTAGCTATGCATCTATGTTGCATTTAGTATGTGTTCGTGCGCCTTTACTATACATCTATGTTGCATTTAGTATGCGTTCGTGTGCCTTTACTATACATCTATGTTGCATTTAGTATGCGTTCGTGCGCCTTTACTATACATCTATGTTGCATTTAGTATGTGTTCGTGCGCCTTTACTATACATCTATGTTGCATTTAGTATGCGTTCGGTGCGCCTTTACTATACATCTAGCTATACATCAATGTTGCATTTAGTATGTGTTCGTGCGCCTTCACTATGCATCTATGTTGCATTTAGTATGTGTTCGTGAGCCTTTACTATACATCTATGTTGCATTTAGTATGCGTTCGGTGCGCCTTTACTATACATCTAGCTATACATCTATGTTGCATTTAGTATGTGTTCGTGCGCCTTTACTATGCATCTAACTATATATCTATGTTGCATTTTGTATGCGTTCATGCGCCTTTACTATGCATCTAACTATACATCTATGTTGCATATAGTATGCGTTTGTGCGCCTTTACTATACATCTATGTTGCATTTAGTATGCGTTCGTGCGCCTTTACTATGCATCTATGTTGCATTTAGTATGCGTTCGGTGCGCCTTTACTATGCATCTATGTTGCATTTAGTATGCGTTCGTGCGCCGTTACTATACATCTAGCTCTGCATCTATGTTGCATTTAGTATGTGTTCGTGCGCCTTTACTATACATCTATGTTGCATTTAGTATGCGTTCGTGCACCTTTACTATACATCTATGTTGCATTTAGTATGTGTTCGGTGCGCCTTTACTATGCATCTAACTATGCATCTATGTTGCATTTAGTATGCGTTCGTGCGCCTTTACTATACATCTAACTATACATCTATGTTGCATTTAGTATGCGTTCGTGCGCCTTTACTATACATCTAACTATACATCTATATTGCATTTTGTATGCATTCATGCGCCTTTACTATACATCTATGTTGCATTTAGTATGCGTTCGTGCGCCTTTACTATACATCTAACTATACATCTATGTTGCATTTTGTATGCGTTCATGCGCCTTTACTATACATCTAACTATGCATCTATGTTGCATTTTGTATGCGTTCATGCACCTTTACTATACATCTATGTTGCATTTAGTATGTGTTCGTGCGCCTTTACTATGAATCTAACTATACATCTATGTTGCATTTAGTATGCGTTCGGTGCGCCTTTACTATACATCTATGTTGCATTTAGTATGTGTTCGTGCGCCTTTACTCTACATCTATGTTGCATTTAGTATGCGTTCGGTGCGCCTTTACTATACATCTAGCTATGCATCTATGTTGCATTTAGTATGCGTTCGTGCGCCTTTACTCTACATCTATGTTGCATTTAGTATGTGTTCGTGCGCCTTTACTATACATCTATGTTGCATTTAGTATGCGTTCGGTGCGCGTTTACTATACATCTAGCTATACATCAATGTTGCATTTAGTATGTGTTTGTGCGCCTTTACTATACATCTATGTTGCATTTAGTATGTGTTCGGTGCGCCTTTACTATGCATCTAACTATGCATCTATGTTGCATTTAGTATGTGTTCGTGCGCCTTTACTATGCCTCTAACTATACATCTATGTTGCATTTAGTATGCGTTCAGTGCGCCTTTACTATACATCTAGCTATGCATCTATGTTGCATTTAGTATGAGTTCGTGCGCCTTTACTATGCATCTATGTTGCATTTAGTATGCGTTCGTGCGCCTTTACTATACATCTATGTTGCATTTAGTATGCGTTCGTGCGCCTTTACTATACATCTATGTTGCATTTAGTATGCGTTCGGTGCGCCTTTACTATACATCTAGCTATGCATCTATGTTGCATTTAGTATGTGTTCGTGCGCCTTTACTATTCATCTATGTTGCATTTAGTATGCGTTCGTGCGCCTTTACTATACATCTATGTTGCATTTAGTATGCGTTCGTGCGCCTTTACTATACATCTATGTTGCATTTAGTATGTGTTCGTGCGCCTTTACTATACAGCTATGTTGCATTTAGTATTCATTCGGTGCGCCTTTACTATACATCTAGCTATACATCAATGTTTTATTTAGTATGTGTTCGTGCGCCTTCACTATGCATCTACTTGCATTTAGTATGTGTTCGTGCGCCTTTACTATACATCTATGTTGCATTTAGTATGCGTTCGGTGCGCCTTTACTATACATCTAGCTATACATCTATGTTACATTTAGTATGTGTTCGTGCGCCTTTACTATGCATCTAACTATATATCTATGTTGCATTTTGTATGCGTTCATGCGCCTTTACTATGCATCTAACTATACATCTATGTTGCATTTAGTATGCGTTCGTGCGCCTTTACTATACATCTATGTTGCATTTAGTATGCGTTCGTGCGCCTTTACTATACATCTATGTTGCATTTAGTATGCGTTCGGTGCGCCTTTACTATACATCTAGCTATGCATCTATGTTGCATTTAGTATGTGTTCGTGCGCCTTTACTATACATCTATGTTGCATTTAGTATGCGTTCGTGCGCCTTTACTATACATCTAGCTATGCATCTATGTTGCATTTAGTATGTGTTCGTGCGCCTTTACTATACATCTATGTTGCATTTAGTATGCGTTCGTGCGATTTACTATACATCTATGTTGCATTTAGTATGCGTTCGTGCGCCTTTACTATACATCTAACTATGCATCTATGTTGCATTTAGTATGCGTTCGTGCGCCTTTACTATACATCTAGCTATGCATCTATGTTGCATTTAGTATGTGTTCGTGCGCCTTTACTATACATCTATGTTGCATTTAGTATGCGTTCGTGCGCCTTTACTATACATCTATGTTGCATTTAGTATGCGTTCGTGCGCCTTTACTATACATCTAGCTATGCATCTATGTTGCATTTAGTATGTGTTCGTGCGCCTTTACTATACATCTATGTTGCAATTAGTATGCGTTCGGTGCACCTTTACTATACATCTATCTATACATCTATGTTGCATTTAGTATGCGTTCGGTGCGCCTTTACTATACATCTAACTATACATCTATGTTGCATTTAGTATGCGTTCGTGCGCCTTTACTATACATCTAACTATACATCTATGTTGCATTTAGTATGCGTTCGGTGCGCCTTTACTATACATCTATGTTGCATTTAGTATGCGTTCGTGCGCCTTTACTATACATCTAGCTATGTATCTATGTTGCATTTAGTATGCGTTCGTGCGCCTTTACTCTACATCTAACTATACATCTATGTTGCATTTAGTATGTGTTCGGTGCGCCTTTACTATGCATCTAACTATGCATCTATGTTGCATTTAGTATGCGTTCGTGCGCCTTTACTATACATCTAACTATACATCTATGTTGCATTTAGTATGCGTTCGTGCGCCTTTACTATACATCTAACTATACATCTATATTGCATTTTGTATGCATTCATGCGCCTTTACTATACATCTATGTTGCATTTAGTATGCGTTCGTGCGCCTTTACTATACATCTAACTATACATCTATGTTACATTTTGTATGCGTTCATGCGCCTTTACTATACATCTAACTATGCATCTATGTTGCATTTTGTATGCGTTCATGCACCTTTACTATACATCTATGTTGCATTTAGTATGTGTTCGTGCGCCTTTACTATGAATCTAACTATACATCTATGTTGCATTTAGTATGCGTTCGGTGCGCCTTTACTATACATCTATGTTGCATTTAGTATGTGTTCGTGCGCCTTTACTCTACATCTATGTTGCATTTAGTATGCGTTCGGTGCGCCTTTACTATACATCTAGCTATGCATCTATGTTGCATTTAGTATGCGTTCGTGCGCCTTTACTCTACATCTATGTTGCATTTAGTATGTGTTCGTGCGCCTTTACTATACATCTATGTTGCATTTAGTATGCGTTCGGTGCGCGTTTACTATACATCTAGCTATACATCTATGTTGCATTTAGTATGTGTTCGGTGCGCCTTTACTATGCATCTAACTATGCATCTATGTTGCATTTAGTATGTGTTCGTGCGCCTTTACTATGCCTCTAACTATACATCTATGTTGCATTTAGTATGCGTTCAGTGCGCCTTTACTATACATCTAGCTATGCATCTATGTTGCATTTAGTATGAGTTCGTGCGCCTTTACTATGCATCTATGTTGCATTTAGTATGCGTTCGTGCGCCTTTACTATACATCTATGTTGCATTTAGTATGCGTTCGTGCGCCTTTACTATACATCTATGTTGCATTTAGTATGCGTTCGGTGCGCCTTTACTATACATCTAGCTATGCATCTATGTTGCATTTAGTATGTGTTCGTGCGCCTTTACTATTCATCTATGTTGCATTTAGTATGCGTTCGTGCGCCTTTACTATACATCTATGTTGCATTTAGTATGCGTTCGTGCGCCTTTACTATACATCTATGTTGCATTTAGTATGTGTTCGTGCGCCTTTACTATACAGCTATGTTGCATTTAGTATTCATTCGGTGCGCCTTTACTATACATCTAGCTATACATCAATGTTTTATTTAGTATGTGTTCGTGCGCCTTCACTATGCATCTACTTGCATTTAGTATGTGTTCGTGCGCCTTTACTATACATCTATGTTGCATTTAGTATGCGTTCGGTGCGCCTTTACTATACATCTAGCTATACATCTATGTTACATTTAGTATGTGTTCGTGCGCCTTTACTATGCATCTAACTATATATCTATGTTGCATTTTGTATGCGTTCATGCGCCTTTACTATGCATCTAACTATACATCTATGTTGCATTTAGTATGCGTTCGTGCGCCTTTACTATACATCTATGTTGCATTTAGTATGCGTTCGTGCGCCTTTACTATACATCTATGTTGCATTTAGTATGCGTTCGGTGCGCCTTTACTATACATCTAGCTATGCATCTATGTTGCATTTATTATGTGTTCGTGCGCCTTTACTATGCATCTATGTTGCATTTAGTATGCGTTCGTGCGCCTTTACTATACATCTAGCTATGCATCTATGTTGCATTTAGTATGTGTTCGTGCGCCTTTACTATACATCTATGTTGCATTTAGTATGCGTTCGTGCGACTTTACTATACATCTATGTTGCATTTAGTATGCGTTCGTGCGCCTTTACTATACATCTAACTATGCATCTATGTTGCATTTAGTATGCGTTCGTGCGCCTTTACTATACATCTAGCTATGCATCTATGTTGCATTTAGTATGTGTTCGTGCGCCTTTACTATACATCTATGTTGCATTTAGTATGCGTTCGTGCGCCTTTACTATACATCTATGTTGCATTTAGTATGCGTTCGTGCGCCTTTACTATACATCTAGCTATGCATCTATGTTGCATTTAGTATGTGTTCGTGCGCCTTTACTATACATCTATGTTGCAATTAGTATGCGTTCGGTGCACCTTTACTATACATCTATCTATACATCTATGTTGCATTTAGTATGCGTTCGGTGCGCCTTTACTATACATCTAACTATACATCTATGTTGCATTTAGTATGCGTTCGTGCGCCTTTACTATACATCTAACTATACATCTATGTTGCATTTAGTATGCGTTCGGTGCGCCTTTACTATACATCTATGTTGCATTTAGTATGCGTTCGTGCGCCTTTACTATACATCTAGCTATGTATCTATGTTGCATTTAGTATGCGTTCGGTGCGCCTTTACTATAAATCTAACTATACATCAATGTTGCATTTAGTATGCGTTCGGTGCGCCTTTACTATGCATCTAACTATGCATCTATGTTGCATTTAGTATGCGTTCGTGCGCCTTTACTCTACATCTAACTATACATCTATGTTGCATTTAGTATGTGTTCGGTGCGCCTTTACTATGCATCTAACTATGCATCTATGTTGCATTTAGTATGCGTTCGTGCGCCTTTACTATACATCTAACTATACATCTATGTTGCATTTTGTATGCGTTCATGCGCCTTTACTATAAATCTAACTATACATCTATGTTGCATTTAGTATGTGTTCGGTGCGCCTTTACTATGCATCTAACTATGCATCTATGTTGCATTTAGTATGCGTTCGTGCGCCTTTACTATACATCTAACTATACATCTATGTTGCATTTTGCATGCATTCATGCGCCTTTACTATCATCTAACTATCATCTATGTTGCATTTAGTATGCGTTCGTGCGCCTTTACTATACATCTAACTATACATCTATGTTGCATTTTGCATGCATTCATGCGCCTTTACTATACATCTATGTTGCATTTAGTATGCGTTCGTGCGCCTTTACTATACATCTAACTATGCATCTATGTTGCATTTTGTATGCGTTCATGCGCCTTTACTATACATCTAACTATACATCTATGTTGCATTTAGTATGTGTTCGGTGCGCCTTTACTATGCATCTAACTATACATCTATGTTGCATTTAGTATGTGTTCGGTGCGCCTTTACTATACATCTAACTATACATCTATGTTGCATTTAGTATGTGTTCGTGCGCCTTTACTATGCATCTAACTATACATCTATGTTGCATTTAGTATGCGTTCGGTGCGCCTTTACTATACATCTAGCTATGCATCTATGTTGCATTTAGTATGAGTTCGTGCGCCTTTACTATGCATCTATGTTGCATTTAGTATGTGTTCGTGCGCCTTTACTATACATCTATGTTGCATTTAGTATGCGTTCGTGCGCCTATGCTATACATCTATGTTGAATTTAGTATGCGTTTTTGCGCCTTTACTATACATCTATGTTGCATTTAGTATGCGTTCGGTGCGCCTTTACTATACATCTATGTTGCATTTAGTATGTGTTCGTGCGCCTTTACTATACATCTATGTTGCATTTAGTATGTGTTCGTGCGCCTTTACTATGCATCTAACTATGCATCTATGTTGCATTTAGTATGCGTTCATGCACCTTTACTATACATCTATGTTGCATTTTGTATGCGTTCGGTGCGCCTTTACTATACATCTAACTATACATCTATGTTGCATTTAGTATGTGTTCGTGCGCCTTTACTATGCATCTAGCTATACATCTATGTTGCATTTAGTATGTGTTCATGCGCCTTTACTATACATCTAACTATACATCTATGTTGCATTTAGTATGTGTTCGTTCGCCTTTACTATTCATCTAACTATACATCTATGTTGCATTTAGTATGTGTTCGTGCGCCTTTACTATGCATCTAACTATGCATCTATGTTGCATTTAGTATGCGTTCATGCACCTTTACTATACATCTATGTTGCATTTTGTATGCGTTCGGTGCGCCTTTACTATACATCTAACTATACATCTATGTTGCATTTAGTATGTGTTCGTGCGCCTTTACTATGCATCTAGCTATACATCTATGTTGCATTTAGTATGTGTTCATGCGCCTTTACTATACATCTAACTATACATCTATGTTGCATTTAGTATGTGTTCGTTCGCCTTTACTATTCATCTAACTATACATCTATGTTGCATTTAGTATGTGTTCGTGCGCCTTTACTATGCATCTAACTATGCATCTATGTTGCATTTAGTATGCGTTCATGCGCCTTTACTATACATCTAACTATACATCTATGTTGCATTTAGTATGTGTTCATGCGCCTTTACTATACATCTAACTATGCATCTATGTTGCATTTAGTATGCGTTCATGCGCCTTTACTATACATCTATGTTGCATTTAGTATGTGTTCGTGCGCCTTTACTATGCATCTAACTATGCATCTATGTTGCATTTAGTATGCGTTCATGCGCCTTTACTATACATCTATGTTGCATTTAGTATGTGTTCGTGTGCCTTTACTATGCATCTAACTATACATCTATGTTGCATTTAGTATGCGTTCGTGCGCCTTTACTATACATCTAGCTATGCATCTATGTTGCATTTAGTATGCGTTCAGTGCGCCTTTACTATACATCTAACTATGCATCTATGTTGCATTTAGTATGTGTTCGGTGTGCCTTTACTATACATCTACGTTACATTTAATATGTGTTTGGCGCTCCTTTACTATACATCTACGTTACATTTAATATGTGTTCGGCGCGCCTTTACTATACCTCTAACTATACATCTATGTTACATTTAGTATGTGTTCGTGCGCCTTTACTATACATCTAACTATACATCTACATTATATTTAGTATGTGTTCGGCGCGCCTTTACTATACATCTACGTTGCATTTAGTATGTGTTCGGCGCGCCTTTACTATACATCTATGTTGCATTTAGTATGTGTTCGGCGCGCCTTTACTATACATCTACGTTAGATTTAGTATGTGTTCGATGCACCTTTACTATACATCTCTGTTACATTTAGTATGTGTTCGGTGCGCCTTTACTATACATCTACGTTACATTTAGTATGTGTTCGATGCGCCTTTACTATACATCTACGTTACATTTAGTATGTGTTCGGTGCGCCTTTACTTTACATTTACGTTACATTTAATATTCGTAACAGAGTATAACAAAAAATAGCAGACGAAGACAATAATTTCATACAATTTTTGTTGTTGCTAAATATTGCCACGATGGAGAGAGAAGAGGTACAACGGACTTTATGAATCGTGCCTAAGAACCTCACTACCGTGGTTCTGACGTGGCTCGAACTCACAGAACAGCTGGACTACAAGGCGAGCACATTATTTATTAGACTACGGAGGCTGCAGGAAGACAATATGCTCTAACTGTTGCTCCTAGAGAATTCTCCAGAGAACATACAATAGTTCATTGCGCTAACCATCTACGTTACTGCATCTTAATGATCTACACCACTTTTCACCTCATAATATCGTGATATTGAACGATCTCAACTGTTCCCTGTAACGTAGTAACGCTTTTCAATTTGGTTTAGATCTCTAGCACTTGGCAACATCAGTGCAGCATAATGCCACCGTTGTGTAATGTGTACTGTGTCAGGCAGCCCGCCATGTAACTTTAGATATAGGGAGAGAGATAGAGAGAGAGGGAGGGAGATAGAGAGGGAGGGAGATAGGGATAGAGAGAGCAGGAGATAGGGAGAGAGAGAGGGAGATATAGAGAGATATGGAGGGAGATAGGGGAGATAGATGGAGAGAGAGCGAGTGGGAGAGAGGGAGAGAGAGAGGGATATAAAGATAGAGAGGGAGATATGGATAGAGGGAGGGAGATAGAGGGAGGGAGATAGGGAAAGAGATATGGAGGGAGATATGGAGAGAGGGAGGAGGGAGATAGCGAAAGAGGGAGATACGGAGAGAGATAGGGAAATAGGGAGGGAGAGAGATGGAGGGGGAGATATGAAGAGAGATAGAGAGAGAGATATGGATAGAGAGGGAGGGATATAGGGAGGGAGGGATAGAGAGAGGAGGGAGGGATATAGAGAGAAGAGAGAGATATATTAAGCTAATGTTAACAGTTATAATAACTTGAACCCGATCCAGGGAAATGGCACTCGATTATAACGTAAATAATAATAAAACTCTTGTGAATTCACTGTATTAAGCACACTCGTGAAATCGAGAAGTTTAGTATCTCATGGCTGTCAAGATATATTTATAAAATATAACACAATGACGTCATCCCTGGGCTTCCATACATATTATGCTGTTTTCGTCTCTTTCTGTAGTCCAGTGGTTAACACGTTGGACTGATAAGCCAGGGATCGCAGGTTCGATCCCAAGTCTGAGTCTAATAAAATTAACATTCTTTCAGATGGGACTTTAAACCGAGGTCTCGTGTCGATGCTTTACACCGTGCACGTAAAGACCCAGAGGATACTCTGGAATGTGTATCTGTCTGTATCATTGCACTATCCTCCAAAAATCTAAAATGACTTAGTATAATCTCTTCAGGAGGCGTCGCTCATATGGGCAACCGGTAGCGACGATAAATAAACGTAAAACACCACCATTTTTCTTTTCAAGAGAAAATTATTTAAATGCGTTCCTTTTGTCATCTTGTACCGATCTACTTTAAATGCTGATTAAAAGAAATTTAGTAACGTTTTTAAATCGGTCGATGTTAAACTCTCAGCATAATATGCAAGTAAATGGCCGCTTTATAGCGATCTATTGGCTTTTGTACGTTTACAAACTAAGTGATATTGGTACTTCTGCGTGTAGTTAAACTCCAAGTTCGCAAAACTATATTCAAATACGTAAACTGATCGGGTGATCTTCGATTATTTTCTTTCATACGAAAAATAATACCTGAACAGCTACTGTAACACTTATATAGCCTACCAAACAAAATGTTTATTACCTTACTTACAGAGACTCATATGTTCGGAAAAGTGTTCAAAACCAATGAATAATTATATATTTTATATATTATACGCAAATTTAGCAAAGAAATTAACAACACCCTTAAGAAACTACACCTGTTTCCGTGCTCTTCTGGACGTCTGAAAATGTATCCATGCCTTTCCATTGTATTTGATTAATGTATTGTTTGCCATATGTGTGTTTTACGTTTATTTATCGTCGCTACCGGTTGCCCATATGAGCGACGCCTCCTGAAGTCATTTTAGATTGTTGGAGGATAGTGCAATGATACAGACAGAGACCCATTCCATAGTCACCTCTGGAGGTTTTACGTGCACAGTGTAAATCACCGACACGAGACCTTGGCGTGTTTTACGTTTATTTATCGTCGCTACCGGTTGCCCATATGAGCGACGCCTCCTGAAGAGATTAGTCATTTTAGATTTTGGAGGATAGTGCAATGATACAGACAGAGACCCATTCCAGAGTCACCCATGTCGAATTCCGTCGATCCGAACTCCGTCTCCTCTGGTTCTTTTACGTGCACGGTGTAAAGATCCGACACGAGACCTCGGTTTAACGTCCCATCTGAAAGACTGTTAATTTTATTAGGGTCAGACGGGGGATCGAACCTGCGATCCCTGGATTACCAGTCCAGCGTGTTAGCCATTTGGACTACAGATCCGTTGTTTGCTATAAACATGTTGTCATATTTAATTCAGTAATTATATTGAATTGAATTTTCTTAGGAAAATGAACCACGCATAATAACACACATATAATTATAATATACTTGAATGTTTAAGTGTGTAGCCTTATTCAATGACCAACGTGCATCTCTCTCCCTCGTGGCGATGTATTCCATCAGGAGTGAGGTCTCGAGAGAGATTAATATAAGTTGTAAGAACTTGTTTCGCAATCGAGCTAAAATAAATGTGTATAAACTAATGATCAACGTAGTTGCATTTTCGGGTAGGAAGGCCACTGACTCGAGTAATAGAAACGGAACGGATTGTCTCTTTAACTCTTTCAGCGCCGAATAAATTAAGAGTATGTGCAAACAACATAGATCCTAGATCAGGATCTATGTTGTTTGCTATTCGGACAGGTGCTTCAGCTCCACTGTCTGAAGAGCAATCAGCATGTAGCCTAATCAGATGGCACGTTCTGTTCTGTCTGATCAGGGTCTCTGCATTTTACAAAGTCGTTGTTCTGAGACATTGGCGGTCAAAGGGCCCTCCTCATTGTGTACGGATCGTAATAAATCAAACTGCCCCAACTCGTATAATAATAGTCAACGTACATTCAATAGCACGCGAGAATCCGGCTATACGACCAATGTACACCTGCTTAATATGCCATTAAATCCTGTAGGTTCACATACCGGACTATTGATGGTGTTCACAACTCTTGGTGATAGGTGCCATCACCACTACATAGTCTCGGATATGTCGCGCCCTGTTCACCGCACCGCGATCACAGTTGTTCACAGGTATCCGATCTCTAATAAGTCAATTCTCACCCCATACTGCTGTCACGCGAGTCCCCGCTCCGATATTTGACGATACACTGTATTATGGCTAGCTCTTTGGCCCCTGTCGTGAGACACAGCCAGCATCATTAGTGAACATCTACATTGTCATATAGCTTTATTGATACACGGTCGATTTCTCAGTGCTAAACGACAGATAATGGAAGCGCATTGCTCGCACGCGACCGACAAATCACAAGATACTATTTTTTAGAAAGCGCGGTTATTTTCCCTTGTTATGTCATGAATATTCATTGGACAACGGGCAATGGGACAGATACTTGCGCAATTCTGATTGGTTCCTGGGTCTTATATTGTCCCGGCAACCGCGAAGTGAGTTGAAACTGGGCGAGGCGCATGCAGTATTCATCTGTGTCACGTAAACGATATGCGCACGTAAGATTAAAGTATATCCCGTTGACAGTAGAAATCGTGACAAGCTTCTAGTTAACTCCGATTGCTCCATTGCACGAGGCCCGCGTAGTCATAGTAATGCGATTTTAGAAAATAGGATTTTCATTCTCGAGACTCGCATTGATTCTACAGGCCGTCTCTGGAATCGGGACTGTCAACGCACTCTCCTATATAGACAGCTAACGCCTGTTGCGTCTCTGACTGAAGTAGCGTTGTATATTATTATACTTTGTAAAGTTTTTACGAAGTTTCTTTAATTCTCAATTTTTGACATAATTGTTTTTCATTATGTTGACATTAGACAAATCGTTACACGTGAGTGACAATCCAGTTGGTGTGTCAGATGGAATTACGGAAGCGGGCAAAAGACAAATGTTCGAAACTTTTCAAACATGGGCTCTGAAAACTTACGGGGACAGCGGAAAGACAAAAACCGTGACGCGAAGAAAATATGATCGAATAGTGAGAATATTAACAGGGGAAGAAGAGCCGAGTACGGAAAACTCCAAATTTAGGTTCTGGGTGAAAGCGAAGGGATTTAAGATTGGTCCCGGGACGATCAAGGGCCGTGTGCAAAATGTCCTGTATGTACCGGTGAAGTCGGCGGTGAGTTACATTATTTTATTTTAAAAACAACTGATTATTGTCTGATGTGTTTTTGCATATATATATAATTATATATCCCTATTATACAAGAAAATATAGAATCTATTTTTAGTTTTTAAATATTTCACAACGTGTACACATATAAATAAAGAAAAGAAGGGATCTATTGTTCAACTGGGTATAGTTGTATTGGTTTTTACGGCATACCAATCTAGTTTAGAAAAGTTTAAATTTTGTTTCTATTGGTGCATTTAACATGTTATGGAGTTAAGACGTTAACAATATGAACGAATAAAAATTAAATTTAATTGTTATTTACATGTATATTATCCAATCCTATACACAACACGCATTTTCTGATTATAACTGGGAGGTTAATATGCTGCTGTTGTTGTTGTTGTTGTTGTTGTTGTTGTTGTTGTATGAATCAGTATTTACTAGCTTCGTTCATGCACATATATTTTAGCTCGATTGCGAAACAAGTTCTTACAACTTAGTTAAATCGCCCTCGAGACCTCATTCATAATGGAATTCATCGCCATGAAGGAGAGGGGGGAGGCAATATGGAATATAAGGGCACAATCGTAACGACTACAGTACTTGCTCAACTCTCAAACGGCACAATCGTAACGACTACAGTACTTGCTCAACTCTCAAACCTTCGTAAGCGACTTACATCTTATGTCATATATCATCATTTATCATTTGTCTCTGATAGGGGAGGGAACTCATTACCCCCGTGGTGATAGCTGTGACAGTCAAATCCTAACGATCATTCAAAATTGTACTTAAAATCTGAATAACATGCTATTGAAAATGGATTTCAAATAATCCGTTACTTAGCATATCTCGGGATGTAGCATACTTTGGTTTGTGAACTTGGAAACATTTTAAAGCCGTTAGTTTAATAACATTTTAGTTGCTCTTTGACATTACTGTCCACAACCCTGAAAATCAGTTCATTGATATACATTCAGAGAGGCTCACCGTGACATATTTATCGTCGCTACCGGTTGCCCATGAGAGTGACGCCTCCTGAAGAGATTAGTCATTTTAAATTTGTTGGAGGATAGTGCAATGATACAGACAGAGACCAATTCCAGAATCTACTCTGGTTCATTTACGTTCACTGTGTAAAGCAATGACACGAGACCTCGGTTTAAACTCCCATCTGAAAGACTATTAATTGTATTAGGGTCAGGCGGGTGATCGAACCTGCGATCCCTGGATTACGAGTCCAGCGTGTTACCACTGGACTACAGATCCGCCTGTTTTTTATTAACATTATGGTTTACTTAGCTAACTTATATAGAACACACATACACACATGAGTCTCTGCGTTACCTAACTGTTATATTAACATGATGGTTAGCTAACTTATATAGAACACACATACACACGTGAGTCTCTACGTTACCTAACTGTTATATTAACATTATGGTTAGCTAACTTATATAGAACACACATACACACGTGAGTCTCTACGTTACCTAACTGTTATATTAACATTATGGTTAGCTAACTTATATAGAACACACATACACACATGAGTCTCTGCGTTACCTAACTGCTATATTAACATTATGGTTAGCTAACTTATATAGAACACACATACACACATGAGTCTCTGCGTTACCTAACTGTTATATTAACATTATGGTTAGCTAACTTATATAGAACCACATACACACATGAGTCTCTGCGTTACCTAACTGTTATATTAACATATGGTTAGCTAACTATATAGAACACACATACACACATGAGTCTCTGCGTTACCTAACTGTTATATTAACATGATGGTTAGCTAACTGATATAGAACACACATACACCATACACACGCGAGTCTCTGCGTTACCTAACTGTTATATTAACATTATGGTTAGCTAACTGATATAGAACACACATACACCATACACACGCGAGTCTCTACGTTACCTAACTGTTATATTAACATTATGGTTAGCTAACTTATATAGAACACACATACACACGTGAGTCTCTACGTTACCTAACTGTTATATTAACATTATGGTTAGCTAACTTATATAGAACACACATACACACATGAGTCTCTGCGTTACCTAACTGTTATATTAACATGATGGTTAGCTAACTGATATAGAACACGCATACACACGTGAGTCTCTGCGTTACCTAACTGTTATATTAACATGATGGTTAGCTAACTGATATAGAACACACATCCACACATGAGTCTCTGCGTTACCTAACTGTTATATTAACATGATGGTTAGCTAACTTATATAGAACACACATACACACGTGAGTCTCTACGTTACCTAACTGTTATATTAACATGATGGTTAGCTAACCTATATAGAACACACATACACACATGAGTCTCTGCGTTACCTAACTGTTATATTAACATGATGGTTAGCTAACTGATATAGAACACACATACACCATACACACGCGAGTCTCTGCGTTACCTAACTGTTATATTAACAAACTTATATAGAACCCACATACACACGTGAGTCTCTGCGTTACCTAACTGTTATATTAACATTATGGTTAGCTAACTGATATAGAACACACATACACCATACACACGTGAGTCTCTGCGTTACCTAACTGTTATATTGACATTATGGTTCGCTAACTGATATAGAACACACATACACCATACACACGTGAGTCTCTGCGTTACCTAACTGTTATATTGACATTATGGTTAGCTAACTGATATAGAACACACATACACACGTGAGTCTCTACGTTACCTAACTGTTATATTGACATTATGGTTAGCTAACTGATATAGAACACACATACACACGTGAGTCTCTGCGTTACATAACTGTTATATTAACATTATGGTTTACTTAGCTAACGTATATAGAACACACATACACACGTGAGTCTCTGCGTTACCTAACTGTTATATTAACATTATGGTTAGCTAACTGATATAGAACACGCATACACACGTGAGTCTCTGCGTTACCTAACTGTTATATTAACATGATGGTTAGCTAACCTATATAGAACACGCATACACACGTGAGTCTCTGCGTTACCTAACTGTTATATTAACATTATGGTTAGCTAACTTATATAGAACACACATACACACGTACTACATGTCATGACAAGAATCATGTATTTTAAATTGAGCTCACATGTATGTTCTATTTATGCTTAATGCAACAATTCTATGTATCGACAAGAACGAAAACCACAGAACAGGCATTATAGTTTAAATTTGCATTTTCAACAGCTTTTGACGACTTATATTGAGAGGAATAATAGTTGTACATACTCATTTTACATTCATTCATCATACCTAACGGTACTGTCAGAGAGTTGAGGATATTTGCTGGTGGAGGATAGTACATGATGTTAATGCTATTTGCTGTTGGAGGATAGTATATCATGTTAAATTAAAACGGTTTGCTGTTGGAGGATATTATATCATGTTAAAAGCGTTTGCTGTTGGAGGATATTATATCATGTTAAAGCGTTTTGCTGTTGGAGGATATTATATCATGTTAAAGCGTTTTGCTGTTGGAGGATATTATATCATGTTAAAGCTTTTTGTTGTTGGAGGATAGTACATCATGTTAAAGTGTTTTGCTGTTGGAGGATAGTATATCATGTTAAAGCTTTTTGCTGTTGGAGGATATTATATCATGTTAAAGCTTTTTGCTGTTGGAGGATAGTATGTCATGTTAAAGATGTTTGTTGTTGGGGGATAGTACATCATGTTAAAGCGTTTTGCTGTTGGAGGACAGTACATCATGTTAAAGCGTTTTGCTGTTGGAGGATAGTATGTCATGTTAAAGATGTTTGTTGTTGGGGGATAGTACATCATGTTAAAGCGTTTTGCTGTTGGAGGACAGTACATCATGTTAAAGCGTTTTGCTGTTGGAGGATAGTATGTCATGTTAAAGATGTTTGTTGTTGGGGGATAGTACATCATGTTAAAGCTTTTTTGCTGTTGGAGGACAGTACATAATGTTAATGGGTTTTTGCTGTTGGAGGATAGTACATCGTGTTAAAGCTTTTTGCTGTTGGAGGATAATACATAATACAGGCAAAAGGTTTGGGCCACAAGTGCAAATCACATTAGAAATCGGCCCTCATCAAGATAAGAAGTGTAACTATTTAATATATAAAAGGCGACGAAAACACACTAGTTAGATTAAACAATATTTTATTCAAAAATGGTACATAACATAGGAATAGTTGCAATAGCACAGTTAGGATTGGGGGAATGGTACATAACATAGGAATAGTTGCAACAGCACCGTTAGGATTGGGAAGAATGGTACATAACATAGGAATAGTTGCAATAGCACAGTTAGGATTGGGGGAATGGTACATAACACAGGAATAGTTGCAATAGCACAGTTAGGATTGGGGGAATGGTACATAATATAGGAATAGATGCAATAGCACAGTTAGGATTGGGGGAATGGTACATAACATAGGAATAGTTGCAATAGCACAGTTAGGATTGGGGAGAATGGTACATAACATAGGAATAGTTGCAATAGCACAGTTAGGATTGGGGGAATGGTACATAACATAGGAATAGTTGCAATAGCACAGTTAGGATTGGGGAATGGTACATAACATAGGAATAGTTGCAATAGCACAGTTAGGATTGGGGGAATGGTACATAACATAGGAATAGTTGCAATAGCACAGTTAGGATTGGGGGAATGGTACATAACATAGGAATAGTTGCAATAGCTCGGTTAGGATTGGGGGAATGGTACATAACATAGGAATAGTTGCAATAGCACAGTTAGGATTGGGGGAAAGTTACATAGTAACTTATTCGAATCCCTTTCCTTCAACAACACTAGTTAGTAAATACAGACGGGTCTGTAGTCCAGTGGTTAACACGTTGGACTAGTAATAAAATGAACAGTCTTTCAGTTGGGACTTTAAACCGAAGTCTCGTGTCGGTGCTTTACACCGTGCCCGTATAAGAACCAGAGGATACTCTGAAATGGGTCTCTGTCTGTATCATTGCACTACCCTCTAAAAATCTAAAATGACTAATCTCTGCAGGAGGCGTCGCTCATATGGGCAACCGGTAGCGACGATAAATAAGCGCAAAAACACACTAGTTAGTAACCTATAAACCAAGGTATGTGCAACAGAGAATGTGGAACTATTTGAATATACATGTACATGGGAGTGAATGAAGCATTTGTTGTGATGTAAACATTTTGTGAAATATAAATAACAAGTAATAATATGATATATTATAATTAATTATCATTATGTGTCATTTGGTGTTGATTATCAGCCAAATATTTAAAAAAATGTTTGATAAGTAAAACAACCAGAGTTTAGCATACATATAAACAAGTTTGGTCAAATTCTGCCTAGTAATTTCAGATAAAATGTCATTAACACGTTTTGTCTTAGATTAGACCGTTGACATATAGTGATCGATGAGCATGGATTGTTTAGAAACCTATGTACAGTCAAACATGTGTTAAGCAGCCAGTCATGAGAATCACCGAAAGTGGTTGCTTAGCACAGGTGGCTGCTTAATAGAGGTCAAATGTATAGTAAAACAATATATTGGGAATGTGGAAAGTGGCTGCTTAATACAGGTTGGCTACTTAATGGAAGTGACCACTAACACAGATTTGACTGTACAGTCAAACCTGTCTTCAACAGCCAGCCAAGGGCATCACAGAAAGTGGCTGCTTAGCACAGGTGGCTGCTTAATAGAGTTCAAATAAATAGTAATACAACAAATTGGGAATCTGGAAAGCAGCTGCTTAATACAGGTTGGCTGCTTAATAGAGGTGACCACTAACACAGGTTTGACTGTAATCTATATTTGTTTGACGTTTGCAATCCATTCAGAGGTAAACCAAATCCGTAACCCCATACATCTACCAAAGATGACGAAGAAAACTGAACACATATTTTAGTTGTATCAAAATACATGTATTTGGAATCTAGGAACGAGTTCTCATTTTGTATTTATATCGCTTTGTTCGCATGTTTTGATTTGATGAACATTCGGCTTCCTGGGATATTCTGCTAGTTCCGTCTGGTCAGTAGATCACTATGTCCAGTTGACTACATACCTTCTATACACGATATCATCTCTTTGATTTGACCTATTTTGGTTCAAACATGGTCACATGTTATATTAGTATATGTGTATTATTAAACCCTGTTATGTTTGTATAATCGGACACGTTGCCATGGTTACTGATTAAACTATGTCACTAGATCAAACTAAAGAACACCATGGTGACCACTGGTTAACCCATTCAACACCAAGTAACTAACATTGACTGGTCCATGATATTTTTAGACAAATAAATTAATAAGAAAATTACATTTAGACCAGTTCATTTATCAAAATGGGTAATTTTAGTCTAAAAATAGTAAAATTACTGACAAAAGGTGCAGAGCCTGATGAGACGGCTCGTCACGAGCCAGCGGCTCATCTGTATCTACACTTTGTGTATGCCTATTTAGAGGTATGTGGTGTTGAAATGGTTAAACTCTGTAATTCTGCATCTAATTTTGTTAAAAGAAGTTATATTTTAATGGAAACTCTGTTCCTGAGATGCTCATGTCAAAAACATAGGTCTGTAGGTCACGTGAAATTGTAACAACTGATCACAAAGTTTAAATTGAGTTGGTTGTGTGATTAAAGCGTTCGATAATGTTTGTAGATAATTTTCAATGCATTTAGGTTAAAGATATAAATATAGATTAAAGAACAACCACAAGTACTGGATAAACTGAACGTCTGTATACTTTCTGTCTATTCAAACGTGTGTGCTTGGGTTTTACTCCTGCATCGGCACCATTTTAAGCTATATCGCCGCGGGCAGTTTACCTAACAACACCTTTCCTGGACAGGCTCCAGCGGTTAACCAGTACTTGGTACACTAGCCTCCGTAAGAAACTGCCAACTTTTTCATATAAATGAGACACGGCCTGAAAAAAAGTTTAAACTTTATTTATTTTACAACGATTGCGAAGCACGTTTTAACAACTTATATTAATCACTCTCGTTGGCTCGGATGAAAGCGTATACTTATGTGGTCATTCGTGTGGGAGGAAACCGGAGTACCCGGAGAAAACCCACCTGTCCGATCTGGCGACAACCGTACCATCTCACATACTTCCCGGACCGAGGATCGAACCCGGTCGCATTGGTGAGAAACGAGCGCGCTAACCACTACACTAATCGGACAACCTGAGCGGGGCTCGAACCCGTGACCATCAATGATGATAGGTTACAGTCCACTGACCTTAACCACTCGACCACAGTGGCGGACTATAATTCAAGCTTTGTCACAGTATATTCATTATATACGTTACCTAATTGTCGATGCAGTAGCATGCATAAATAATAACAAGTAACTCATAGATTTGTTCAATAGAATGGTTTCCTGTTTAAAAAAACACACAGGAAATAAATCATATATTATTCAAAAAGGTAAAAGTAGCGTCGTTGAAGTATATTAAAACAGGTTTTTGTGTGCAAATTCTAATTATAGATGGGCTAGTAATATATACAATGTGCTTGTAATTATCTCCGGGCTCTAAATACTGACCCGATCGTGGACATTTCAAGGAAAGAATGGTTAGGAATCATGAGCTAAATCAGCTAAAATTTCCGTTTTTAATCATATATTTGTCATATTTAAAGCAACATTTTGAAGAAATGTCCACAACTGGTTTTAGAGAAATTACCTACCTTTCCCACTATAAGTCATTTTACAAACTCCATAGTACAGGTAATTATGGCGAGTATACCCACAACATGGATATATCCAATGGACTGTTCATGTATCATGTATGATTTCGGAATATTGTTAAAAGTTCGATATCTCACCAATTTTGTCAATTGTCAGAAATCGATTTGTCTAATCTTTTTTTTGCTCGCGAATTCAATTTATCCTAGACCAACTGTCCGACTGCGCACAAACGAGTGTATGTTATCGAGAAACAGGTTCTGGGGCTATATAAATCGAGGCGAAGTCGAGACTAAATCTAGACTCTAGTCCGTCTCCGTGGTCGAGTGCTTAAGGTCGGTGACTTGTATACCAATGTAACTTATCATCACTGATGGTCACTTTCGATTTCCCGGCTGACCCGAATAAAATTAACAGTCATTCAGGTGGGACTTTAAACCGAAGTGTCGTGTCTGTGCTTTACCCCGTGCACTAGCCTGGGAACAGGCGTTGATATATTTTGCCTGGTCAGTCATATAAATATACCGAGCTCATTAATTGGGCTGTATTGAGTTTCTGATAATATCAACGCCTGGGGAAACTTGGGGGTGTATTCCGTGTATTTATTGATTATCATTAATCCTATTAATAGGCCTATTAGCACGTGACTTAATTAATGACGTACTTGAATTGAAAGCGAGGCACTGCGATGTTGATAAAACTTTATAATTGTTTACGGGTCAACGGAACGATAAATAGTTTTAAACAGTACAATGTGCGTCTGATTTAACATATTTACTCAAGATTTAAGTCGTCGTTACTTCAATTACGCCGAATCGACCCTTTACCTGCGTAATATTAGTTAAAATCCACCATCTAGTCTATATAACACAGAAACGGGAAAATATATGTTTGCAATGTAAATGAGGCTACGGGAGCATTCGCGTATTTTCGGAAATGATTGTGTATAATCACGGTGCCTGTTCGGCGATTTCCGAAAATATTCCTTTCTATTTTTAGCGATCATATCTTGCAGATAAGAGTTGTCGTTCTTTAATCAACACCCGTGAAACTACGGGTGTAATGTAGGTGGTGCTACTCTCGAAAATCGAGTTTCCCCAGGCTGTTATTTTGCCAGAAGTAAATTAGTGAAAAATAGACAGACTGGAATCCAGGCTAACCGTGCACGTAAAAGACTCTGGAATTACTCCCCTGTCTGTATCATTGCACTGTCCTCCAACAATCTAAAATGACTGATCTCTTCAGGAGGCGTCGCTCATATCTTACGTAATGGAAATGAAATGTTTGATGCATATACAAATATTGCTTTATTTTGCTAAATTATCGATGAATAAAGCTAATTATATAACAAAACGAATGCCCAACATGTGTGTATGATTCCAAATAGTGAAGGATCTTGGACGAGTGACTATGCATACCACATGGGGTTACACACTCAGGACAGCGGTGGAATAAGAAATAGGTTTTGGGGGATTTCTCCCTCCATTTGCGAAACACCTGTCCCATACACACGCACAATGTCATAGTGTTAATTTGTACATATTTTATTACCCACAATGAATATAATACACATATCAATGTACTGGAAAACAATTATAATGAATAACATGTTATTATATAATATTATCATATGCTATTTCGGTAACACCGTTATTAATGTCTGACACTCCAATAAAACATTATTGGAGTGGAAGTGGATGTTGTGATAGCGCTGTGGATGCGCGTTCGCTTCAGGTGCGAAAGGTCCGGAGTTCCAGCCCCGCTGGAGCCGTTACGAGTGTGCCCTTATGCAAGGCATTTAAATTCCACGTTGCCACTTCTCTCTCTCTCTCTCTTTCTCTCTCTCTCTCTCGTGGCGATGGATTCCATCAGGAATGAGATCTCACGAGTGATTAATATAAGTTGAAATAACTTGTTTCGCAATCGAGCTAAACTATATTTGTAGAAACTAATAAAACATTATCATATCGTTGAATTACTTATTTGGAATATTTCTTAGTTTTCACCATAAACAGTTAATTTGTGTATTAACCCTTTCAACACTACATACCTCTAAATAGACTTACCCAAAGTGTGGATCCAGATGAGCCGGCTCGTGACCAGCCGTCTCATCAGGATCTGCACGTTTTGCCAGTAATAGTACTATTTTTAGACAAAATTACCCATATTGAAAAATGAACTGGTCCAAATGTAATTTTCTTATTAATGTATTGGTCTAAAAATATCATGTACCAGTCCATGTCAGTTACTTTGTGTTGAATGGGTTAATGTCATGCACCAGTCCATGTCAGTTACTTGGTGTTGAATGGGTTACAATGCCATGCACCAGTCCATGTCAGTTACTTGGTGTTGAATGGGTTACAATGCCATGCACCAGTCCATGTCAGTTACTTGGTGTTGAATGGGTTAAATATCATGCACCAGTCCATGTCAGTTACTTGGTGCTGAATGAACGAGTCCATGTCAGTTACTTGGTGTTGAATGGGTTAATATCATGCACCAGTCCATGTCAGTTACTTGGTGTTGAATGGGTTAACTACTATTAAAAATAAACTGGACAGTACGTAATATTCGTGATTATAAATGCTACGGCTTGCATTGTGTGCAATGGAAAGAGGATATTTGTTTTCAGTGTATAATCGAATTATATTTCATCGAATGAACATTGAAAGCAAGATTACCAAGAATAACTTGCTATGTTCATGAGTTAAATACACTTAGATTATTCACTTAAACACAGAAATAAATGTTCTTTATATTTTAGGATGAACAATATTTTAATGATAGAAAACGATGCAACCGTGCGTTAAATGGGAAAACGATGCAACCGTGCGTTAAATGGGAAAACGATGTAACCGTGCGTTAAATGGGAAAACGATGCAACCGTGCGTTAAATGGGAAAACGATGTAACCGTGCGTTAAATGGGAAAACGATGTAACCGTGCGTTAAATGGGAAAACGATGTAACCGTGCGTTAAATGGGAAAACGATGTAACCGTGCGTTAAATGGGAAAACGATGTAACCGTGCGTTAAATGGGAAAACGATGTAACCGTGCGTTAAATGGGAAAACGATGTAACCGTGCGTTAAATGGGAAAACGATGTAACCGTGCGTTAAATGGGAAAACGATGCAACCGTGCGTTAAATGACACTAACACGTCACGTGTAGATAGTATCGTCGCTGACGTCTTAACCCTTTCCTTCATGGATATTTGGGTTAATATACTATTTTATCTCCATATAAACGACAGCTATTTAACTATCATGCAGTGGATAAGTAGTCGCCATATCTATCCCACCTACATAGATATTACTGGGACTACATGAGATTTAGGTTAATATACTATTATATCTCCATACACACGACAGCCATTTAGCTATCATGCAGTGGATAAGTAGTCGCCATATCTATCCCACCTCCATAGATATTACTGGGACTACATGAGATTTAGGTTAATATACTATTATATCTCCATACAAACGACAGCCATTTAGCTATCATGCAGTGGATAAGTAGTCGCCAACCTCCATAGATATTACTGGGAGATTCTGGTCTTTATTATGAACATTGATTTGGCTACTACATTGTCAATGTCACATTGGTATTGGCGTCAAGAGGTGCTTCTATGAGGGAAAGGGTTTATGAACATTGGTTTGACTACTACATTGTCAATGTATGTCGCATTGGTATTGGCGTCAAGAGGTGCTTCTATGAGGGAAAGGGTTTATGAACATTGGTTTGACTACTACATTGTCAATGTATGTCGCATTGGTATTGGCGTCAAGAGGTGCTTCTGTGAGGGAAAGGGTTTATGAACATTGGTTTGACTACTACATTGTCAATGTATGTCGCATTGGTATTGGCGTCAAGAGGTGCTTCTATGAGGGAAAGGGTTTATGAACATTGGTTTGACTACTACATTGTCAATGTATTTCGCATTGGTATTGGCGTCAAGAGGTGCTTCTATGAGGGAAAGGGTTTATGAACATTGGTTTGACTACTACATTGTCAATGTATTTCGCATTGGTATTGGCGTCAAGAGGTGCTTCTATGAGGGAAAGGGTTTATGAACATTGGTTTGACTACTACATTGTCAATGTATTTCGCATTGGTATTGGCGTCAAGAGGTGCTTCTATGAGGGAAAGGGTTTATGAACATTGGTTTGACTACTACATTGTCAATGTATTTCGCATTGGTATTGGCGTCAAGAGGTGCTTCTATGAGGGAAAGGGTTTATGAACATTGGTTTGACTACTACATTGTCAATGTATTTCGCATTGGTATTGGCGTCAAGAGGTGCTTCTGTGAGGGAAAGGGTTAATTGAGTCCGAAACCGTTCACGTTGACAATAAACCATACTGCAATGGCTGGGAAATATATTATAAAGCATAAATCAGTGAGAAATAAAGTGTGTTATTCCAACCAACGGAATAGAACATCACATTTAACTGATAATGTTCTATATTTCATTGGAAAGTATAATCTAAATTGTTTTATGATTTAAAAAAATAATTTCAATGCCAGATAATTCGAACAAATTAAAAAAAGTGAAATCTCCCAACATTCAACTAATTAGTACAATACATATGTTTTGGGCGTAGTGTATTACAATTCGGATGGTTTCTTAATATAACCAGCACACCAGTACGTGTACATATTATTGTGTTTTTGTGATTGAAAACGTCAGGGTAAATGTTCTCAGCTTATGCTATGATTACTTGACAGTATTCCATTCAACAAATATCGCAAAATCAGAGTACACATTTCTTGTATATCCGTCGCTTTTAAAACAGAAAGCCCATAATAAGAGAGACAGATCTGTGAGACTGATCTTAAAAATTCTGTATAACCAAGCGCTGCCACAGTAAACAATAGACCCCAGAGTGGTTTTAACGTATCGCCCAAGTCCATCAGAAGGTAGTTCATGATTATTTATTCAAAAGTCTTTATTTGTCTAAACCCCGGCGCATCAAATCCGTACCGATGCTGAAGCATAATAAAAGCTGGCTCCATTAGTCTTATGTTAATTCGCGACAAGATAGATTTCACGATTCGCCTGGCTGTGACAGAGATTTGAAAGCGGCCGATTAAATGAAACATCATTTGGTAGTGTATCATTTCATTGTCTTGCTCATGCGTGAGATTTTTCTGCGAACACGTTGCCAGGCAGGAATCACAACGGGGGCGCGATCCGTGTTTGTTTTTACGGAATTATTATTGTCCATGCAAAGTATCAGTGGTCCTCGGGGAGAACTATAATACTCCAAATGTACTTGGCGGATCGCTGGGGCTACGGAAACATATCCATGGCATTGCCATTATGTTGTCGCATTGATTTTGGAATCTCTTGACGGGCGAAATCGGATAATGGTGAGGATGGTGTCCCGTATATAACTAACGAAGCGGGGGCCCTGGGACCTATTTTTGGCGCCGATATTGGCAAAATTTTCCAAATCGCGTCTGCACCTTATCAATGTAGCGTGAACTTGTGTTTTATTCAATTTGTCGGTGAATAATAAAATCTCGGAATATTTGTGAACCGCAGGGGATATTATCCGAATGCTTCGTTGAGCTCATTTCGACAAACTCAGATTCGGGGAAATCTTCTCACAACTTGTTGACTTCCGATAATTCAAAATCTTGGTCCCAAACAAGAAATGAATAAAAAATAGCCACGAGCAAAACAGTTCGGAATTAGACGAGCGTTCAATAATCTCGGAAACCAATGGCACTATGTAGTTTGAAAGTCAATTATAGCAACGTCTATAAAGTTTACTCGGACTTTATGATAACCAAGGCGCAGGTTTCATGAACATAATATAAGTTTATGCTCGAGTAAAACACTTCGCCGATGGATTGCTTATCTGAATATACAATAAAACAGTGATGCCCCGTTAGCGCGCGGTCTTTAGCACGCTCGTTTCTCACCAATGTATCCCGGGTCCAATCCACTGACCGGGAAGTTTGTGAGATGGTATGGTGGTCTCAGGATCGGTCATGTGGGTTATTTTCCGGGTACTCCGGTTTCCTCCCACACGAATGACCATACCATGCTCGTTCCTCACCAATGTCAATCTGTTCGATCCACTGACCGGGAAGTATATGAGATGGTACCGTGGTAACTGGATCTGACATGTGGGGTTTTCTCCGGGTATGCTTTCAAATGACATACAGTCTACTTCCATGTCGAATTCCGTCGGTCCGAACTCCGTCTCCTCTGGTTCTTTTACGTGCACGGTGTAAAGCACCGACACGAGTCCTCGATTTAAAGTCCCATCTGAAAGACTGTTAATTTTATTAGGGATTACCAGCCCAGCGTGTTACCACTGGACTACAGATCCGTCCAACTTTATTGTAGATGCATAGCAATTTATAACCATTACCAATACATGATTCGGCTTACATCGGCCTTATGGTAGTCTGGTATAACACAATGATCTTTACGGTGGATGGACTAGTAGTCATTTACATTGTAGTAGTAGTAGTAGTAGTAGTAGTAGTAGTAGTAGTAGTAGTAGTAGTAGTAGTAGTAGTAGTAGTAGTAGTAGTAGTAGTAGTAGTAGTAGTAGTAGTAGTAGTAGTAGTAGTAGTAGTAGTAGTAGTAGTAGTAGTAGTAGTAGTAGTAGTAGTGTAGTAGTAGTAGTAGTATTAGTAGTAGTAGTAGTAGTAGTAGTAGTAGTAGTAGTAGTAGTAGTAGTAGTAGTAGTGTAGTAGTAGTAGTAGTAGTAGTAGTAGTAGTAGTAGTAGTAGTAGTAGTAGTAGTAGTAGTAGTAGTAGTAGTAGTAGTAGTAGTTAGTAGTAGTAGTAGTAGTAGTAGTAGTAGTAGTAGTAGTAGTAGTAGTAGTAGTAGTAGTAGTAGTAGTAGTAGTAGTAGTAGTAGTTAGTAGTAGTAGTAGTAGTAGTAGTAGTAGTAGTAGTAGTAGTAGTAGTAGTTGTTGTTGTTGTTGTAGTAGTTGTAGTAGTAGTAGTAGGTAGTAGTAGTAGTAGTAGTAGTTGTAGTAGTAGTAGTAGTTGTAGTAGTAGTAGTTGTTGTTGTTGTTGTAGTAGTTGTAGTAGTAGTAGTAATAGTAGTAGTAGTAGTTGTAGTAGTAGTAGTAGTTGTTGTTGTTGTAGTAGTTGTAGTAGTAGTAGTTGTTGTTGTTGTAGTAGTTGTAGTAGTAGTAGTAGGTAGAGGTAGTAGTAGTAGTTGTAGTAGTAGTAGTAGTTGTAGTAGCAGTAGTAGTGGTAGTAGTAGTAGTAGTAGTAGTAGGTAGTAGTAGTAGTAGTTGTAGTAGTAGTAGTTGTTGTTGTTGTAGTAGTAGTAGTAGGTAGTAGTAGTATAGTAGTAGTAGTAGTAGTAGTATAGTAGTAGTAGTAGCATAGTAGTAGTAGTAGTAGTAGTAGTAGTAGTAGTAGTAGTAGTATAGTAGTAGTAGTAGTATAGTAGTAGTAGTAGTAGTAGTATAGTAGTAGTATAGTAGTAGTAGTAGTATAGTAGTAGTAGTAGTAGTAGTATAATAGTAGTAGTAGTAGTAGTAGTAGTAGTAGTGTAGTAGTAGTGTAGTAGTGTAGAGTAGTAGTAGTAGTAGTAGTAGTAGTAGTAGTAGTAGTAGTAGTAGTAGTAGTAGTAGTAGTAGTAGTAGTAGTAGTAGTAGTAGTAGTAGTAGTAGTAGTAGTAGTAGTAGTAGTAGTAGTAGTAGTAGTAGTAGTAGTAGTAGTAGTAGTAGTAGTAGTAGTAGTAGTAGTAGTGGTAGTAGTAGTAGTAGTGGCAGTAGTAGTGGTAGTGGTAGTAGTAGTAGTGGTAGTGGTAGTAGTAGTAGTAGTAGTAGTGGTAGTAGTAGTAGTAGTAGTGGTAGTAGTAGTGGTAGTGGTAGTAGTAGTGGTAGTAGTAGTAGTGGTAGTAGTAGTAGTGGTGGTAGTAGTAGTGGTAGTAGTGGCAGTAGTAGTGGTAGTAGTAGTAGTGGTGGTAGTAGTAGTAGTGGTAGTAGTGGCAGTAGTAGTGGTAGTGGTAGTAGTAGTGGAAGTAGTAGTAGTGGTAGTAACAGTGGTAGTAGTAGTAGTTGTTGTAGTAGTGATGGTAGTAGTAGTAGTAGTAGTAGTAGTAGTAGTGGTAGTAGTATTAGTAGTGGTAGTAGTAGTGGTAGTAGTAGTGGTAGTAGTACTAGTGGTAGTGGTAG
>CM026397.1:90224177-90334177 GCA_014843695.1 Archivesica marissinica | reverse complement strand
AACAGTAGCAGTAACAGTAGTAGCAACAGCAGCAGTAGCAGTAACAGTAGTAGCAACAGTAGCAGTACCAGTAGCAGCAGCAGTAGCAGTAACAGTAGTAGCAACAGCAACAGTAGCAGTAACAGTAGTAGCAACAGCAGCAGTAGCAGCTATAAATTAATATTAAGACAAGTTTTCATTAGAATATATTTACTGTCCACCATGCGTGTTTATGACACTACCTAGACAGAGAAAGGTGACAGCATTGCACTATTCCCGAACACGTTGATAGGGGTTAATATTCTGCGTGGATCACGAGACATTCTTTATGAACATGTTGCTTTCCGAAGTCTACCAGTCGTGGAATCAATGATGTTTTCTCTTGTACAGAACCTACTGTCAGTATGTTTCTATGAACGCTCGTGGATAGAACATGTCCCATTAAAACGTACTGGTAATAACGCACCATCCTGCGGGATTCCGTTCAGCTTAACACTTTAGGAAGTCTCAGTAATTTGCGACATATTAGAGTGGGAATTTGTCAGGATTCCGAACCCAACATCGACACAATTATGTTATATCTCATACGCGTACTCGCCTGTAGAATCGACAGATTTTAAAACATATGTAGATCTTCCTAACTGAGCTGCAAGCGGTATTACTAAATTATTGTGTTAACAATCTGTAGATCATTTGTAGATATACTCAAAAGCTGACCTGCCTAACTGTTCCCCAAGCGGTCTTACGTAAATTATTATGTAGCATCGGTAGAGACTAAAACATTTGTAGATCTAGACATAAGCTGACCTGCCTAACTGTTCCCCAAGCGGTTTTACTTAAATTATTATGTAGCATCGGTAGAGCCTAACACATTTGTAGATCTACACATAAGCTGACCTGCCTAACTGTTCCCCAAGCGGTCTTACGTAAATTATTATGTAGCATCGGTAGAGACTAACACATTTGTAGATCTACACATAAGCTGACCTGCCTAACTGTTCCCCAAGCGGTCTTACGTAAATTATTATGTAGCATCGGTAGAGACTAACACATTTGTAGATCTACACATAAGCTGACCTGCCTAACTGTTCCCCAAGCGGTCTTACGTAAATTATTATGTAGCATCGGTAGAGCCTAACACATTTGTAGATCTAGCCATAAGCTGACCTGCCTAACTGTTCCCCAGGCGGTTTTACTTACATTATTACGTAAATTCGATATAATTTAAGACATACATGATGTAGATCGTAGGCTAACGTTTCTTTATGTTCTCCAAGTGGTTCTACATAAAGCGACACTATATCAGTGAAAACGTAAATTTATACAGAATGTAATTTCCTATTATATGGTATAATTCTTTTCCAAATATTTGCCTCAAAAACCGAGTATTTCAACTAATAAACAAACGTCGTATACGCGGTTTGTTGACATAACAAAATAATGTAAACAGGGTCGACATACATGCGTAATACAACGTGTGTATCCCGAATAACGAGAGTTATGGTACAGATTTACCGTTATATCTCACATGTGTGCCTGTGCATATTTATGTGTAGACTAATCTTAGTTAAATTTATTATCTCTAAGCAACAGTATCAAGCGTTTAGTATTGACTGCAATGACAAACATACGTCAATTCAGGAGCTTGGATGACCGTTATATGAAATCCTACATTCACCTTGAAAGTATGTAGACCACAAAACACTGTTTATTGATTCAATGTTAGTGTTCGAATATATTCGGAAGAATTTGTAGTAGCAATGCATTTATACGTGAGCAATGCATTTTTTTGGCTTTTTGTGATGTAAATGTCGCTTTAAATTAGTTTTGTCAAATCACTAGAGTTTACGACAAATGTAAAACTACCCATGTATCTTCTAAGAACTATTTGTGTGAATACTTCCGGTTTACTTTCTAATGGCATACCACAATAGAAACATAACGCGTGTAGGAATACACCCACCTTTGAAAAAGCACATTTCCTTGTGGATATGCTACCAAAATGTCATTAATAGCGCATACAATGTAACTAAACACAAACCGAGTCACATTACGAGCACAACTCGCCATTGTAGGCAAAACCGAGTCACATTACGAGCACAACTCGCCATAGTAGGCAAAACCGAGTCACATTACGAGCACAACTCGCCATAGTAGGCAAAACCGAGTCACATTACGAGCACAACTCGCCATAGTAGGCAAAACAAGTACGGATTCTTTCTTCCGCCATTATTTGGCGTAGGAACATTTGAATTACCTAACTCATACCTCGTCAGCTGTTCTTGTTATCTGCGTTCCTAGCAGCTTTACTTGGGTTTATTTAGAACGTGCAACACGGCTATATATTCCACGTAGCTGATAATTAAAAACCGTGAATATTCCCAATATTTCCATTGCTTAGTAATACTGTATTCCAATGTTAGCAAACCTGCGAAGATCTGTCTACAGAATGTGACGTGAACTGGTTTCTGTGAAATTAGTATTGTTAAATTATCTCATTTATATATCTACAAAGTCACGAGGAGTTGTTTAGGTCGTTGTAGATTGGAATACAACTTGGCGTGTCGAATTCTTTCAGGCGAGGAAGCTATCCAGCTGGCTTGCCTGAATTACTGCTCGGAGAGGTACCCAGGTTCTTCCTCTCTTTCAAGATCGTATCAGGAGGAATTGGTAAAACAATGAATGGATATATACTAATTTTGGCAACGCAAACGTTTTGATTACTATGCATAGTAGTGATAATTTGAGGTGTTGCCATTGTATCAGACAGTATTTTGATGTGTCCAGCTGGCTTGCCTGAATTACTGCTCGGAGAGGTACCGGGTTCTTCCTCCACCAATGATAACCGGAGAGTCGCATTATTATCTAAGCTGTTGGTGCGACGTTTAACTCCCAAAACAACCACCATAACGAATGACTTTGTAAATGATGGTAATACATTTAGTATGCGTATATACGTTTGCATATGAATTGTTAAATGTTTTTATTTAGTTAATACAAATTTGTTTGAGCTCGATTGCGAAACAAGTTCTCACAACTTATATTACTCACCCCCGAGACCTCATTCCTGATGGAATCCATCGCCACAAGGGAGCGAGAAGAGGCCATGTGGAATTTAAATGCATTGCCTAACGGCTACAGCTGCGGCATTTAGCACCTGAAGCGAACGCGCTACCACAGCGCTATCACGACTTCCACTTTTTATACTTTGAGAAAAATAAAGCAACAATGGACTACGAGTTCGATGCTATTTCTTATGCACTTAATCTTTATAATGAGAAGCCAAACTCTCAAGGATACACTTCCCACAGTTTCGATTGACCGCGGTTCACGGTCAAGTATATGTTCCTTCGGCGTTCAAGCCTTTGCTTACAGAATGTTGACCACTGTCTTATTTGTCCATTTGCAATAATATATTAAATATATAGTAAATGCTCATAAATTAACTTGTTTTTGCGAAATGAATATACATTATCTCCCTTTATGCATTAATACTGAGTATGTATACAATCACCACCGTCGTAGATTCGAACCCCACTGAGAGTGTCCACTTCTTTCAAGTGAGGAAGCTACCTAGCTGCTTTGTGGAAGGTTGATGGTTCTACCTGGGTGTCCGTTCGTACCTGAAATGCTGTTCGGAGCGGCACCCTGGGTCTTCCGGCACTATAAATATGTATGTTAATAGCTGGAGAGTCGCTCTATCACCTCAACTGATAGTGCGACTTTATACCCAGACACATTTGCTCATAGGAATTAGTTTTAGCTATGTATTTGCTTGTTTTGGTTTGTAGTTTATTTATTTTTTGATTTATGGGTAACCTCGTTTATAATTCATACATAATTATATATCATACATACAGTTATTCATTCATAGTATGCATCCATTAAATATATACATAAGTATAACTAAGGTATAAGTAAAGTATAAGCAAAGTATAAGTAAGGTATAAGTAAAGTATAAGTAAGGTATAAGTACAGTATAAGTAAAGTATAAGTAAAGTATAAGTAAAGTATAAGTAAGGTATAAGTAAGGTATAAGTAAAGTATAAGTAAAGTATAAGTAAAGTATAAGTAAAGTATAAGTAAGGTATAAGTAAAGTATAAGTAAAGTATAAGTAAAGTATAAGTAAAGTATAAGTAAAGTATAAGTAAAGTATAAGTAAAGTATAAGTAAGGTATAAGTAAAGTATAAGTAAAGTATAAGTAAAGTGTAAGTAAAGTATAAGTAAGGTATAAGTAAAGTATAAGTAAAGTATAAGTAAAGTATAAGTAAGGTATAAGTAAAGTATAAGTAAAGTATAAGTAAAGTATAAGTAAAGTATAAGTAAAGTATAAGTAAGGTATAAGTAAAGTATAAGTAAAGTATAAGTAAAGTATAAGTAAGGTATAAGTAAAGTATAAGTAAAGTATAAGTAAGGTATAAGTAAAGTATAAGTAAAGTATAAGTAAAGTATAAGTAAGGTATAAGTAAAGTATAAGTAAAGTATAAGTAAAGTATAAGTAAAGTATAAGTACGGTATAAGTAAAGTATAAGTAAAGTATAAGTAAAGTGTAAGTAAGGTATAAGTAAAGTATAAGTAAAGTGTAAGTAAAGTATAAGTAAAGTGTAAGTAAAGTATAAGTAAGGTATAAGTAAAGTATAAGTAAAGTATAAGTAAAGTATAAGTAAGGTATAAGTAAAGTATAAGTAAAGTATAAGTAAGGTATAAGTAAAGTGTAAGTAAAGTATAAGTAAAGTATAAGTAAGGTATAAGTAAAGTATAAGTAAAGTATAAGTAAAGTATAAGTAAAGTATAAGTAAGGTATAAGTAAAGTATAAGTAAAGTATAAGTAAAGTATAAGTAAGGTATAAGTAAAGTATAAGTAAAGTGTAAGTAAAGTATAAGTAAAGTGTAAGTAAAGTATAAGTAAGGTATAAGTAAAGTATAAGTAAGGTATAAGTAAAGTGTAAGTAAAGTATAAGTAAAGTATAAGTAAGGTATAAGTAAGGTATAAGTAAAGTATAAGTAAAGTATAAGTAAAGTATAAGTAATGTATAAATGATCGTTTTCATAATTATGTTCATATATTGTACTATTTTGTAAAACACGGGATTCAGTGTATGAGTAAAGATAATATAACCATTTCCTTGTTTTGTTCTAATTTGCTTCGTGCCAGTGCTAGATTCATTCTTATATCGGGTTTTGTTCTAATTTGCTTCGTGCCAGTGCTAGATTCATTCTTATATCGGGTTTTGTTCTAATTTGCTTCGTGCCAGTGCTAGATTCATTCTTATATCGGGTTTTGTTTTTAAATTCTAAAAATAAAAAACACACAAATGATAATGTAATATATATACCGATATATATATGTGTGTGCGTGCGTGCGTGCGTGCGTGCGTGCGTGCGTGCGTGCGTGCGTGCGTGCGTGCGTGCGTGCGTGCGTGCGTGCGTGCGTGCGTGCGTGCGTGCGTGCGTGCGTGCGTGCGTGCGTGTACTGCAGTATGGTGTAAAATGTTGTGTCTACCAAAACAATTGTCTGCTAGGTTGAAGATCACATACATATTTTTAGATTCTAATACTCAATAATTCTTAGATATGTGAACATTCCTGAAACACATGTTCGATACTTTCTACCTTCATACTACACACATCATATGCAAGCTGGCTTTAATTTACATATATGCATTAGAAAACGATACTGAAAACTTCTAGTTTGGTAACTCTAGTGGCTACACTTGTTAATGAATATGTAAGTTTCAAATGAGAGACATCTCTAGTTTTCTATTACTTACCTTGACAGATAAAGTCCGATTTATTCCAAAATATGAATAGGTCATTTCAGTTAGAATCCTTTGTTTTGACTGTTGTTCCCTAACCAGATGTTGCGGTATGATAATTGTGATTTTATCAAAATCGTGTTAATTAACTGATAGCATTGTTTTACAAATACGTACTCATTGCATACGCTGTAGGAGATCTGTTGAGATAAAGTAATTTAATAATCATATAAAGCGATAGTGGAATAAAATTGCTGGCATGTTGTGCAAAGGAAACAACGATAAAAACAGAGGAAACACTTAATAGGACCTATCTACTGTTAAGGATTATTCAGGGGCAGTAACTGACCGATGTCTCTCATTCAGGACATGATTTGGAAACCTAGTATTACACTTATGTGCTGATGTTATATATTCTTCACTTGCTGCTTGTATTTGTATATTATATAAAAGTTGATTTGGATTCCTAGATTTTACCAATGTTTCATTCTGACTCATGTTATAATTTCATGGCTTAAGATATATTTCCATGGGGATAATTTTAGTAAATTTGAAGTAGTTAAGAAACGTGTCAGGATTTAGATCAAACATTGTGTTAGTATCATTATATGTATTTCGAATGTCGTATAATTGTACTATATATTTAATTCCTATATCAAGACCAATGTCTTTAATTTGCTCCAAATCGGAGATTACTTTAAACTATACATACAAATTAAATTACATTCAGAAACTCGTTTTTAAAACATGTATTTTAAATCACTGCTAATGTCATATTGCATTCAAAAATAAAGTATCCTCCCATTTCTATAACCCTTTGTTTATCTTAAAAATATGTTCACCCATCATGCTTTGGTTGAATACAGGAACGCTTGAATGTCAGTTATCTTCAAACCTCCTTTTTCATATATCTGGTTCAATGCATTTTGTTTAATTTCCCCCGGTTTACAATCTCCTAGAAAACTATTCGTGTATGGTTTGTTCCCACTTTCCCAACCTTTTATTTTCACATATACTAATTATCCCCAATTATCTCTTCGCCCCTCAAACTTACCTGTATATTCTATACTGTTCAAAAAATAAATGAAAGGCACACATAAACTTGTACTTGCAGTGTACTATTTCAATGTTATTTATCTTGTTCCATCTGTTGAAAATACTTACTTATTCTAGAATAAACTATTTTTTTGTTATTTTTGTTTCCAGTGCATATGCATATCTTTAAGGAGAAAAGTGTTCCTTTAATTGTGTATAAATTAAAATTGTCAGTATGTACGTTTAACATTAATAATTCAGATAAAGGTTCATAATAATAAATAGCAGACATATTTTAATTTTGAAATGTGAACTATAAAGATACAAACAATTAACAATATGTATCTATTATTTATTTATGATTATAACAGTTATACTAGGTAATTACATAATTATATATCAACACTATTTTTTAATTAGCAATTATGAACTGATTGCAAATTAGTCTGAGAACAACAATAATGATTAATGAAATTAACAATTTACTTATAACTAACTGTTGAAAACTAAGAAAAACAGGTCACTAACTGTAAGTCATTCTTTAACATAGTATAAAATGAAGGTCAGTTTCCTCTGTAATCATAAATCGCTAACGAGGCGAAGCTGTTTCAGCACGCCAACGGTGGAAAGCAGCGACCAAGGAAGCGGGTATACCGTGAGCGTGAGCAAATGCTCATCAGACTGAAGCACCAACTGCGAACTGGCGACATGGACATCATGACGTATGTTGATGCTGCTTCTCACTTAGTCAAATTAAAGTGAATATGTACATTAAAAATATTTCAAGATTTATATCTATTATGTGCTATGCATGTTAATGTGTTTGTCTTATCCATGTAAATATCTATGTTTTCGATTTAATGCTTATAACTCAAAATAAAGAATATCTATCTATATGAAACTTATATTTATGAACAACTTTCCCATATTTAGAAACACAAATTTTCAGTACAGTATAGCAATTTGCGCCAATTATCACCTTTCAACTCTATTGTTACACCGAACAATACATTCCCCCAACACCTACCTCAATTTCTATAGGACTAATAAAAGGTTGGGAAAGTGGGAACACACCTCGTGTATATGGATTTATTAATCTCTTTCATGATCGTTTCAGGAGAGTTAGGTAAAACAATGAATGTATACATACTAAATTTGGCAACGAAACTGTTTTGATTATTATGCATAGTAGTGATATTTAGGTGTTGCATCAGAAAGTATTTAGATTTGTGCAGTTTTGGTTCGATATTTAGGTGTTGCATCAGAAAGTATTTAGATTTGTGCAGTTTTGGTTCGATATTTAGGTGTTGCCATTGCATCAGAAAGTATTTAGATTTGTGCAGTTTTGGTTCGATATTTAGGTGTTGCCATTGCATCAGAAAGTATTTAGATGTGTGCAGTTTTGGTTCGATATTTAATTTAATGTTAGGTTTTTTAAATGTGTGATGAAAACCATTTCCTGAGTTTTTGCAGTTCGATCCGTCCAGGTAATTTATTTATTATCGTTATCTCTTATGTTTGAATCTTTTAATGAACCTATCCTGAGGACGGTCGTTTTGAACGTGCTAAGATTAATACCTGAACTCGTTCCAAATTCGGTTATGACCTCTATTTAACGTTCAAATGATCCGTTTCACCAATAATGACATGTGTGGCATCATCTGCGAAAATCGTCTGTTAGATTTCTCGATCTTTTAATGTGATACCTTTGATATCTTTATCGTTTGCAATTATGTTGAATATACTAAATAGTGAAGATGATAGTGGACAACCCTGTCTTACAACTCTCTCAATCTGAAACGATTCCGACATATCACCGTTAATTATTATTGCACTGTTTACATTATTGTAGCATAGTTTTACTCACGTAATAATATTATCTCTAAAGTTAGAATGTTGTAGCCCTTTAAATATGAAATCGTGGCTAAGACTGTCGAGAAGAATAGAATGCCTGGACTCTTATCTTATAGAAAACAACTTCTTCATTAAATATATTTCATGGTCTACTCTTTCGGTTTCATTTACAATTAATTAATAACTCCGTATTATACGAGAGAGATTTGATCGACTGAAAGGATGCGTTCAAATAAATGTTTACAAAAGATTATATATTCGTAGATTTTGTTGTCGTGGGCAAGCATACATTCACACAGGTCCGAAAGGAACAAGTGTGCCAGCATAGAAAGTGAGTCATCCCTACCAGGGTAGTTGTTCTAATATCTAAGCTAATGTAAGTGCGCCAGCGTAGAAAGTGAGTCATCTCTACCAGGGCAGTTATTCTAATATCTAAGATAATGTAAGTGCGCCAGCGTAGAAAGTGAGTCATCCCAACCAGGGTAGTTATTCTAATATCTAAGATAATGTAAGTGCACCAGCATATACTGTGAGTCGTCCCTACCAGGGTAGTTATTCTAATATCTAAGATAATGTAAGTGTACCAGCATATACTGTGAGTCGTCCCTACCAGGGTAGTTATTCTAATATCTAAGATAATGTAAGTGCACCAGCATATACTGTGAGTCGTCCCTACTAGGGTAGTTATTCTAATATCTAAGATAATGTAAGTGCACCAGCATATAATGTGAGTCGTCCCTACTAGGGTAGTTATTCTAATATCTAAGATAATGTAAGTGCACCACCATAGAACGTGAGTCATCCCTACCAGGGTAGTTATTCTAATATCTAAGATAATGTAAGTGCGCCAGCATATACAGTGAGTCGTCCCTACCAGGGTAGTTATTCTAATATCTAAGATAATGTAAGTGCGCCAGCGTAGTCAGTGAGTCATCCCTACCAGGGTAGTTATTCTAATATCTAAGATAATGTAAGTGCGCCAACGTAGTCAGTGAGTCATCCCTACCAGGGTAGTTATTCTAATATCTAAGATAATGTAAGTGTGCCAGCATAGAAAGTGAGTCATCCCTACCAGGGTAGTTATTCTAATATCTAAGATAATATAAGTGCACCAGCATATACTGTGAGTCGTCCCTACCAGGGTAGTTATTCTAATACCTTAGATAATGTAAGTGCACCAGCATATACAGTGAGTCATCCCTACCAGGGTAGTTATTCTAATATCTTAGATAATGTAAGTGCGCCAGCATATACAGTGAGTCGTCCCTACCAGGGTAGTTATTCTAATATCTAAGTTAATGTAAGTGCACTAGAATAGAAGATGATCAATCCTCAATAAGGAAACTATACTAGCATCTAAGAAACCGTAAGCGCGCATGATTTACCTGAATATCACGGCGATAGCAAACAAGCAAGCATGTACCATGCATACTTCGACCAATTACCCACTCCAATGGAAATATTCCCAACCATGCGAATAATTATAATCACATAATAATATAGTGTTAGCTGCCGTCTCTGCCGAGCTAGAAGCTGTGCATTCATAATAGCATATGTTGACGGTGTTGTCAGTGACGATTTCTAACTCGATTTCGTCTTTGTGCTACTGCACATGTGTTTTGTCTAAGCTTAACCCATTCAACACCAAGTAACTGACATGGACTGGTGCATGATATTTTTAGACCAATACATTAATAAGAAAATTACCTTTTGACCAGTTCATTTATCAAAATGGGTAATTTTATCTAAAAATAGTAATAAATAGTACTGGCAAAAAGTGCAGATCCTGGTGAGATGGCTCGTCACGAGCCGGTTCATCTGGATCTACACTTTTTGTAAGTCTATTTAGATGCATGTAGTGTTGAAAGGGTTAAACTTGTTTTAACAACTTATATTAATCACTCTCGTTGGTACGGATGAAAGCGTAAATGTGGTCATACGTGTGGGAGGAAACCGGAGTACCCTGTGAAAACCCACCTGTCCGATCTGTAACCTATCATCACTGGTTAGCACGGGTTCGAGCCTCGCTCAGGCCTTGTCTCATTTATATGAAAAGTTGGCAGTTTCTTACGGAGGTTGGTGCACCAAGTACTTGTTAACAACTAGAGCCTGTCCAGGAAAAGTGTTGTTAGGTAAACTGCTCGTCGCTCAAATGTGCAACCTGTAGCGACTCAATAAACTTTAATTAAAAATAAATACCAGGGACATATCAGTGATTTTAGTTTGTTTGGAATACAGTTCCAAGAAATAGGAGACGCCCGATTCCAGAATAATTCTCTCTTTTGCTAAGTTTGCCATGTTTCTAAGAAAATGTAATGACTTTTCTCTCCAGTACACATGCACATTGTACACATGTATTGATGTTTAATGTTTATGCGAATTAGCATGGAAATACTATATGAAAGACATTATTTTATATTAGTTTATACTAAAAATTGTTTAGCTCGATTGCGAAACAAATTCTTACAACTTATATTACTCACTCTCGAGACCTCATTCCTGATGGAATCCATCGCCATGAGGGAGAGAGAGGGCAGTGTGGAATTTAAATACGTTGTCTATTATAAGGGGACAATCGTAACGGCTCCATTGTGGCACGAACTCCGGACCTTTCGCACCTGAAGCGAACGTGCTACCACTGCGTTATCACGACTTCCTTATTTTATGTTAGTACATTGTATTGTTAGCATATACTGATTTTGAAATTAGTGTATGTTAATAGAGAAATAAACAATGGAATTAAAAAAGAGAGAGAATAATTCTTTGTTCCTTTTTATGTATATAGTGCATAGGCGCTGATATTTGAGACACGTGTCTATAGTGCATAGGCGCTGATACTTGAGACACGTGTCTATAGTGCATATGCGCTGATACTTGAGACACGTGTCTATAGTGCATATGCGCTGATACTTGAGACACGTGTCTATAGTGCATAGGCGCTGATACTTGAGACACGTGTCTATAGTGCATAGGCGCTGATACTTGAGACACATGTCTACAGTGCATATGCGCTGATACTTGAGACACGTGTCTACAGTGCATATGCGCTGATACTTGAGACACATGTCTATAGTGCATTGGCGCTGATACTTGAGACACGTGTCTACAGTGCATAGGCGCTGATACTTGAGACACGTGTCTATAGTGCATTGGCGCTGATACTTGAGACACATGTCTATAGTGCAGTGGCGCTGATACTTGAGACACGTGTCTATAGTGCATAGGCGCTGATACGTGAGACACGTGTCTATAGTGCATAAGCGTGATACGTGAGACACATGTCTATAGTGCATTGGCGCTGATACTTGAGACACATGTCTACAGTGCATAGGCGCTGATACTTGAGACACGTGTCTACAGTGCATAGGCGCTGATACTTGAGACACGTGTCTATAGTGCATAGGCGCTGATACTTGAGACACGTGTCTACAGTGCATAGGCGCTGATACTTGAGACACGTGTCTATAGTGCATAGGCGCTGATACTTGAGACACATGCCTATAGTGCATAGGCGCTGATACTTGAGACACGTGTCTATAGTGCATAGGCGCTGATACTTGAGACACATGTCTATAGTGCATAGGCGCTGATACTTGAGACACATGTCTATAGTGCATTGGCGCTGATACTTGAGACACGTGTCTATAGTGCATAGGCGCTGATACTTGAGACACATGTCTATAGTGCATAGGCGCTGATACTTGAGACACATGTCTATCGTGCATAGGCGCTGATACTTGAGACACATGTCTATAGTGCATAGGCGCTGATACTTGAGACACATGTCTATAGTGCATAGGCGCTGATACTTGAGACACGTGTCTATAGTGCATTGGCGCTGATACTTGAGACACATGTCTATAGTGCATAGGCGCTGATACGTGAGACACATGTCTATAGTGCATAGGCGCTGATACTTGAGACACATGTCTATAGTGCATAGGCGCTGATACGTGAGACACATGTCTATAGTGCATTGGCGCTGATACGTGAGACACGTGTCAATAGTGCATATGCGCTGATACTTGAGACACATGTCTATAGTGCATTGGCGCTGATACTTGAGACACGTGTCTATAGTGCATAGGCGCTGATACGTGAGACACGTATCTATAGTGCATATGCGCTGATACTTGAGACACATGTCTATAGTACATTGGCGCTGATACTTGAGACACGTGTCTATAGTGCATAGGCGCTGATACGTGAGACACGTGTCTATAGTGCATATGCGCTGATACTTGAGACACATGTCTATAGTGCATTGGCGCTGATACTTGAGACACGTGTCTACAGTGCATAGGCGCTGATACTTGAGACACGTGTCTACAGTGCATAGGCGCTGATACTTGAGACACGTGTCTATAGTGCATAGGCGCTGATACTTGAGACACGTGTCTACAGTGCATAGGCGCTGATACTTGAGACACGTGTCTATAGTGCATAGGCGCTGATACTTGAGACACGTGTCTATAGTGCATAGGCGCTGATACTTGAGACACATGTCTATAGTGCATAGGCGCTGATACTTGAGACACGTGTCTATAGTGCATAGGCGCTGATACTTGAGACACATGTCTATAGTGCATAGGCGCTGATACTTGAGACACGTGTCTATAGTGCATTGGCGCTGATACTTGAGACACATGTCTATAGTGCATAGGCGCTGATACTTGAGACACGTGTCTATAGTGCATAGGCGCTGATACTTGAGACACATGTCTATAGTGCATAGGAGCTGATACTTGAGACACATGTCTATAGTGCATAGGCGCTGATACTTGAGACACATGTCAATAGTGCATAGGCGCTGATACTTGAGACACATGTCTATAGTGCATAGGCGCTGATACTTGAGACACGTGTCTATAGTGCATAGGCGCTGATACTTGAGACACATGTCAATAGTGCATATGCGCTGATACTTGAGACACGTGTCTATAGTGCATAGGTGCTGATACTTGAGACACATGTCTATAGTGCATAGGCGCTGATACTTGAGACACGTGTCTACAGTGCATAGGCGCTGATACTTGAGACACATGTCTATAGTGCATAGGCGCTGATACTTGAGACACATGTCTATATTGCATAGGCGCTGATACTTGAGACACATGTCTATAGTGCATAGGCGCTGATACTTGAGACACATGTCTATAGTGCATAGGCGCTGATACTTGAGACACGTGTCTATAGTGCATAGGCGCTGATACTTGAGACACATGTCTATAGTGCATAGGCGCTGATACTTGAGACACGTGTCAATAGTGCATAGGCGCTGATACTTGAGACACATGTCTATAGTGCATAGGCGCTGATACTTGAGACACGTGTCTATAGTGCATTGGCGCTGATACTTGAGACACATGTCTATAGTGCATAGGCGCTGATACTTGAGACACATGTCTATTGTGCATAGGCGCTGATACTTGAGACACATGTCTATTGTGCATAGGCGCTGATACTTGAGACACATGTCTATAGTGCATAGGCGCTGATACTTGAGACACATGTCTATTGTGCATAGGCGCTGATACTTGAGACACGTGTCTATTGTGCATAGGCGCTGATACTTGAGACACATGTCTATAGTGCATTGGCGCTGATACTTGAGACACATGTCTATAGTGCATTGGCGCTGATACGTGAGACACGTGTCTATAGTGCATAGGCGCTGATACTTGAGACACATGTCTATAGTGCATTGGCGCTGATACTTGAGACACATGTCTATAGTGCATTGGCGCTGATACTTGAGACACATGTCAATAGTGCATAGGCGCTGATACTTGAGACACGTGTATATAGTGCATAGGCGCTGATACTTGAGACACATGTATATAGTGCATAGGCGCTGATACTTGAGACACATGTCTATAGTCGTAGCCGAGACACTGTCAATGCTCTTTTGGGCGCGAATGGGGGTCAGTGATCGACATCACGACCCCTGACATTGCACCACAGAGTCATATCGACTGAACCACTTAGCAACACCATTCGCTATATAAGCATGTATATGTATATGTGTCTTGCCTAGTAAAGTCGTGGTATACGTTAGATGTGGTCCACTACTCGGAAGGTAGTACTGCTGTACGTTCTTGGATCCATTGGCCAATAGTACAGCAGTGCACTTTTACACTCACACCTCTCTACTCTGAGAGAGGTACATGTGCCATGCTTAACCGTTTAGTCGTTCACGTACATGGCTTTCTGGCATTTATAAACCCAAACACACTCATCGATTCCGTGAACCAGCTGCACTGTACTTTAATGTCAATGACGGTAGCAAACAAAGTACTTATATATATATAACAAAAGCAACTATGTATTCTATATCTATAACAAAAGCAACTAGATATTCTATATCTATAACAAAAGCAACTAGGTATTCTATATCTATAACAAAAGCAACTATGTATTCTATATATATAACAAAATCAACTATGTATTCTATATCTATAACAACAGCAACTATGTATTCTATATCTATAACAAAAGCAACTATGTATTCTATATCTATAACAAAAGCAACTATGTATTCTATATCTATAACAAAAGCAACTATGTATTCTATATATATAACAAAAGCAACTATGTATTCTATATCTATAACAAAAGCAACTAGGTATTCTATATATATAACAAAAGCAACTATGTATTCTATATCTATAACAAAAGCAACTAGGTATTTTATACATATAACAAAAGCAACTAGGTATTCTATATCTATAACAAAAGCAACTAGGTATTCTATATCTATAATAAAAGCAACTAGGTATTCTATATCTATAACAAAAGCAACTAGGTAGTCTATATATATAACAAAAGCAACTAGGTATTTTATATTTATAACAAAAGCAACTAGGTATTCTATATATATAACAAAAGCAACTAGGTATTCTATATCTATAACAAAAGCAACTAGGTATTCTATATATATAACAAAAGCAACTAGGTATTCTATATCTATAATAAAAGCAATTATGTATTTTTATATCTATAACAAAAGCACTATGTACCTTTATATACTATGTAGTTCTTGGGTACGGCCACTTTCTAACTTGAGGCTGTAAAACTGTGGGCAAGAAGTATTTATAACAACAAAGTTCAATACATTTTATCTGAAAGGAATCGCAGACTATGATGATACCTAGGAAGTTGCCCATATCATGTCAAACAGAATACGTTTGTCGAGCATTATTTTACAAACCGAACTTTTTTTTAAAAATCAAGGGGAAAAAGCAGCGTGCAGTGATATAACACATGGGATAGATGATAAATACACGTTAATGGCCGGAAACGTTTGCGCGTCGATGGCGGAAGTAATCAAGTTGACAATTCGTTCGTGAGCGTCCCATTATTAGAAAATGTCCCATGTAGAACTACAACGTTATAAGCACAATGAGTCATCAAGTCGATTTAGTTAATAGTGTAATAATAAAAAAGTGTTAATAACTATAGCTTGTAGTAGGACCTTAGAACGTGACATACATTGTATATGGGCTTAAAACGTGACATACATTGCATAAAGACTTAAAACGTGACATACATTGCCTACGGATTTTAAAACGTGGCATACCTTGTATTCGGACTTAAAGCGTGATATACCTTATAAAGGGACTTAAGACGTGACATAGCGTGAATAAGAACTAAAAACGTGACATAGCGTGTAGGTGGCTGAACTCGGTTTCTGTAGTCTGGTATCAACACCCATCAGTCACATTTAAATTTGCCAAACGTTACGAGCTCGTACCTCCAGTGTGAAGAAAGATGACATATTATTAATAAAAATAAAAATTAAAGTGTTTGTTTATTATAGTGTCACCTCTATTATAAATAAGCCATTTCTGACTTATGAGACACCTCTTTTTTATGAACACCAGTACTTCCCAGACTGGTAGGCAATCGCTAACCATCATTTAACCAGCTGGCGGCTCACCAACCGGTCTTATCAGAACGAACTCCTGACGAGGTTTCAACCTTTGACTTTGAAGTCGTGATAGCGCAGTGGATTCGCGTTCGCTTCAGGTCCGGGGTTCGAGCCCCGCTGGAGCCGTTACGATTGTGCCCTTAGGCAAGGCATTTAAATTTCATATTGCCTCTTCTCTCTCCCTCGTGGTGATGGATTCCATTAGGAATGAGGTCTCGAGAGTGATTAATATAAGTTGAAAGAACTTGTTTCTTAATCGAGCTAAAATAAATGTGTAATAACTATTCAGGGAGATGGGTGAGGCGTGCATTATGTAGGGCGGAGTCAGCTACGCTATTGTTTTAGGGCGTGTGCAATCGAACTAAAATAAATGTGTATAAACTAACCTTTGACTTACCGCTCTGTAGGCGGACGCCTTAACAACTAGGCCACGGAGACGGTATTATTAAGCAACATCGGTGCAATGTCTTTATCTCTTTCGGATATAGTGTAATATAGAGAAGACGTCCCAATTCCAGAGACATGACTGGTTCCTGTACATACCCGGTACATGACTGGTTACTATGCATGTCCGGTACATGACTGGTTCCTGTACATGCCCGGTACATGACTGGTTACTGTACATGTCCGGTACATGACTGGTTACTGTACATGCCCGGTACATGACTGGTTCCTGTACATGTCCGGTACATGACTGGTTACTGTACATGCCCGGTACATGACTGGTTCCTGTACATGCCCGGTACATGACTGGTTCCTGTACATGCCCGGTACATGACTGGTTCCTGTACATGCCCGGTACACGACTGGTTCCTGTACATGCCCGGTACATGACTGGTTCCTGTACATGCCCGGTACATGACTGGTTCCTGTACATGCCCGGTACATGACTGGTTCCTGTACATGCCCGGTACATGACTGGTTCCTGTACATGCCCGGTACATGACTGGTTCTTGTACATGCCCGGTACATGACTGTTTCCTGTATATGCCCGGTACATGACTGGTTCCTGTATATGCCCCGGTACATGACTGGTTCCTGTACATGCCCGGTACATGACTGGTTACTGTACATGCCCGGTGCATGACTTGTTCCTGTACATGCCCGGTGCATGACTTGTTCCTGTACATGCCCGGTGCATGACTTGTTCCTGTACATGCCCGGTACATGACTTGTTCCTGTACATGCCCGGTACATGACTGGTTCTTGTACATGCCCGGTACATGACTGTTTCCTGTATATGCCCGGTACATGACTGGTTCCTGTACATGCCCGGTACATGACTGGTTCCTGTACATGCCCGGTACATGACTGGTTCCTGTACATGTCCGGTACATGACTGGCGATATTCGAGGAGCGGGGGCGGGTCGTGCAGTAGGGAGGATAGTCAGCTACGTCATTGTTATAGAGCGTGCAATAGGTAGGACATAGTCAGCAACGTTATTGTTATGGCGCGTGCAGTAGGTGGTGCTCGCGAACGACGGACTAATCTATTGTCTCAGTCGTGATATCAGAGTGTAATTTTCAATTACTTATTTCCCGTCGCAGCTACACGCGCACACCTGAGATACCTGGGTTGTCTACGGGCAAAATATTGCGCATATATATGAAATTCCGATATCGTATATTTGGTTGCCATGGAAACGTAAACAAGTCTTAAAATCCGATTCCCAATATGGCGATATAGGATGGTTTCGATTGAAACTTTAATCTCATCAGTTTACTTCGTTTGAAGCCAACGAGCTATCTGGAAAGTGTACGTTTTTATCGAGTGTTATTACCCGAGATGGGCATTATTAACAAATTGAACCGTAATGCTATCGCTGGAGAATATTTTCTATAGGTATTGCAATTAAATGACTGAAGGAGACCCGATGGCCTTCCTTCACTAGCAAGACAACAGTGAAAATAAGAATAGTTATTTACGACCGAATATGTAGCAATTTCTTCGCTGCACGGAAATTAATTGAACCAATCTCATTTACACCATAAAATAATGAAATATCTTTGCATAGTTCCAGGGAAAGAATCATTCTACAAAATGGCATCATTTTCCGAACAGAAAGGGTTTTTTCTTTCAAAACGTAATTTCTGAAATCGGATAGCCTTTATCATTATATTGGAATAGGATGCCAGATTGCATTTTTCTCCTAATAATGAAAGCTCGTTGTATCCGGGCGTTGTTTACGAGTGGCTACCTTCCATCCGGCATCTACTAATCGCCGAGTTTTCCCCGTGAAATAACGAGGAGCTCAGGTGTGCCGCGACGTGGGTTTATATTACATCGTGTAATTTGCTTTTTAATAATCTCTAACCGTTCGATCTTATACTCTAAGATGGTCTGGGATAATGAATTGAGAATTAATGATCTCAAATTCCACGTGAACACATTATTATTATGGGATAGTAGAGAGACTTTTTCTCGTTACCACGACAACGACAATCGACGGTGGGCGGAGCTCCCTGTCACAGAACATCATGTGACTGTAATTGTATACGTGCACATCCTGCCGCGAAACTGTTGTCTGTTATAGCAGAAGCTGTGTGTTTTCACTACTATTTCGGGGTGTATAATTATCCCTTAAAACAAATTCTATGCAAAAACCGAATGATTTTTTTTATTCAAATTTATTTAGCTTGATTGCGAAACAAGTTATTACAACTTATATTGATCGCTCTCTCTCTCTCGAGACCTTATTCCTGGTGGTATCCATCGCCACGAGGGAGAGAGGAGGCAACGTGGAATTTAAATGCCTTGCCTAAAGGCACACTCGTAACGGCTCCAGTGGGGCTCTCGAACTCCGGGCGTTTCGCACCTGCAGCGAACGTGCTACCACAGCGCTATCATGACTTCCACACAGTAATACGTGTTGGTTGCTTTAATCGGGGTGATCACAATGGCAGATTTGTTTGTATGAGCTATTTCAATCCAGTTCAATTTATTTGTATCATTAATTTCATATACACCCGACAAGGCTTAGTTCAGCAAATTCTTGCAGTGATGTGCTGTTCGTAGAGTTGATAGGCGACGTCGCTGTGATGTGCTGTTCGTAGAGTTGATAGGCGACGTCGCTGTGATGTGCTGTTCGTAGAGTTGATAGGCGACGTCGCTATGCGTGCTGTTCGTAGAGTTGATAGGCGACGTCGCTGTGATGTGCTGGTCGTAGAGTTGATAGGCGACGTCGCTATGCGTGCTGTTCGTAGAGTTGATAGGCGACGTCGCTGTGATGTGCTGTTCGTAGAGTTGATAGGCGACGTCGCTGTGCGTGCTGTTCGTAGAGTTGATAGGCGACGTCGCTGTGATGTGCTGTTCGTAGAGTTGATAGGCGACGTCGCTATGCGTGCTGTTCGTAGAGTTGATAGGCGACGTCGCTATGCGTGATGTTCTTAGAGTTGATAGGCGACGTCGCTATGCGTGATGTTCTTAGAGTTGATAGGCGACGTCGCTATGCGTGCTGTTCGTAGAGTTGATAGGCGACGTCGCTATGCGTGCTGTTCGTAGAGTTGATAGGCGACGTCGCTATGCGTGGTGTTCGTAGAGTTGATAGGCGACGTCGCTATGCGTGCTGTTCGTAGAGTTGATAGGCGACGTCGCTATGCGTGATGTTCTTAGAGTTGATAGGCGACGTCGCTATGCGTGATGTTCGTAGAGTTGATAGGCGACGTCGCTATGCGTGGTGTTCTTAGAGTTGATAGGCGACGTCGCTATGCGTGATGTTCTTAGAGTTGATAGGCGACGTCGCTATGAGTGATGTTCGTGGTGCTGCCAGGCGACGTCGCTGTGATGCCTATGTGTCACTTATGTATAGTTATATGTCGTTACTTACAGTCATACCCACTATTTTAATGAATATAAGCAACCTGTGTTACGTTTATTGAGGGTTTGCTATACATTTGTTCTGATTAAAGTGTGTATGTGGGGGAGGGGCTCCGGGATGTAAGAGCAGTAGACTGGAATGGGCTCTGCATGGCGAGCGTTAGTCCAAATATTTAGACTTAAAAAATGTGACATTTTACTATCAAGGCATTTTTCAAAGTCTAAACGCTAAACCTCAATTACGCGTAGCATAATTATGTTATATTCTAAGATGAACACACATACACACATACTGTTGTTTGAATTCTGCACATTCTGTCTATAATGTCTCTTGACACAATATTATACAAGAAATCAACGTTTAAATTTCATGGGAGAGTTTCACCATTTCATTTCGTCCATTTTGACTATTTGGTTATTACGAAAAGCCAAAATAGAAATCATTATACAAAAGTGTTTTGAAGATTTATATCCCGTGTCAGTACGGTGATTTCGTTTAATATCAAATTGTTCATACACATGAAATGTACTACCAATAATTCATTCGGATTTCTTTTGTGAAGACACCCGGCCATTGCACAGAAACTGTGGGAGAATCATACCTGTCGATTTCAAACGACAAAATGGTATGCACAAAGGTCAGACAATATATTTTAAACGGTGTTTATATCTATATTTATTATTATTCGTAACCAATGCACAACCTTATAACCGTTCATGTCCGGAAAGACATTCCTGTGTCTTCCGGAGTCCCACGGGGATCAGTACTTGGACCACTACTATTCCTAGCCTACATAAACGACCTCCCACACCATCAGTTCCAAAGTCCGCATCTTTGCAGATGATACAGTATATCACTGACATCTGCAAATGAATCGGTCACACTCCAAAACGATCTTAAGAGATTGGAAGAGTGGGAGTTGGAGTGGGACATGGAATTTAACCCCTCCAAATGTCAAGCTATCCATGTCACCAGAAGGAAGCATCCTATTCCCAGTAAATATAAACTCCATGGAGTCCTACTTGAGTCGGTCACCTCAGCCAAATACCTTTGCGTGGATATCTCAAATAACCGGTCGTGGGACGCTCACACAAAAAGGTCAACAAAGAATTATAACCAAACATTAGGATTTCTACGTAGAAACATTCAGGTCAAATCCGAACCCCTTAAGTCCATGGCTTACACGACACTAGTGAGACCCCAGCTGGAATATGGCTCCGAGATTTGGTCGCCCCATGCCCACACATTGATAGACCAAATTGAAGGTGTCAAGCGAAGAGCAGCCCGTGGATAAAGGCTGACTTCTATCGTACCTCTAGTGTTACAGATATGCTACATTCCCAAATCTATGCAGACTAGATCAAAGGCGAATTGACAGTAGGTTATCCCTCATTGAAAATTACCTAGTTCCCATCTCCCGTCTGCACGCCACTGCCACTCCGTAAGCTATAGGTTAATTACACTACTACAAGTTTTCCTTTTTTCCAAGAACAATCTACTATTGGAACCATCTCCCTCCTGACATAGTCCAACTCCCTACCATACGGCAGTTTGCCATATTGATCATGCCAGTCCCTAGTTGTTCTGCCTAGCTGCTTTTAAACTCTTAACCCAATTTATGTTTCATTACTCTCTTATATTTATGCTTTTAACTACTCATATTTTTAACTTCCTTGCGGTTTTTTACGCACAACATGTCTACATCCTCGCGAGGGGTTCAACATTAGAGGAAGATAGATAGAGATAGCTTCAAAATCTTGGTCAGAAATCCCGCCATCGGATCAGGGCGGAAAATGCTATGCGAAAATGACGGTAAAGATAAGACCTCGAAATAACAGATCGAACACATGTGTGTGTTTTACGTTTATTTATCGTCGCTACCGGTTACCCATATGAGTGACGCCTCCTGAAGAGATTAGTCATTTTAGATTGTTGGAGGATAGTGCAATGATACAGAAAGAGACCCATTCCAGAGTCTCCTCTGGTTCTTTTACGTGCACGGTGTAAAGCACCGACATGAGACCTGTTAATTGTATTAGGATCAGACGGGGGATCGAACCTGCGATCCCTGGATTACCAGTCCAGCGTGTTAACCACTGGACTACAGATCCGTCTGTAAAAGATCGAACACAAATTATGTAGAGGTCTTATATATCGGACAATGCGAGCGTAAGAGCCCTGTAAATATACAATCATAGGTCATTTTTATTTCGCGTTGGTATGGCACTAATATATGCGCTAATCACAGTCTCATGAAAATTCGCACATAGTTCATAAATATAGAATTGCGAGACTATATTTATATATCTTAACTGACTGTGATATACGGACACAAGTTTTTTCTACATATGGCTAATTTGTGTTAATGTGTCTTGCTATACATTCAAACCTGTGTTAGGGGTCATCTCCATTAAACAGCCAACTTATATTAAGCATCACGTTTCCAGATTCACAATATATTGTTTTGTTGTACATTTCCCCTCTATTAAGCAGCCACCTATGCTAAGCAGCCACGTTCTGTGATTCACTTGGCTGGCTGCTTAACACAGGTTTGACTCCATTTCTTATTTTGACTTTTTAAAATAAATGTATTTCTTAATAAAACATGAATACAGCTTCATATAACTTCATAAGCGACACATCTATCTCAGTCGGTAGATCGCTTGGGTCTCGTGTTTGGTACCCATGCCGTGTAAGGTCTCGTGTTTGGTACCCTTGCCGTGTAAGGTCTCGTGTTTGGTACCCTTGCCGTGTAAGGTCTCGTGTTTGGTACCCTTGCCGTGTAAGGTCTCGTGTTTGGTACTCATGCCGTGTAAGGTCTCGTGTTTGGTACTCATGCCGTGTAATGTCTCGTGTTTGGTACCCATGCCGTGTAAGTTCTCGTGTTTGGTACTCTTGCCGTGTAAGGTCTCGTGTTTGGTACCCATGCCGTGTAAGGTCTCGTGTTTGGTACCCATGCCGTGTAAGGTCTCGTGTTTGGTACCCATGCCGTGTAAGGTCTCGTGTTTGGTACCCATGCCGTGTAAGGTCTCGTGTTTGGTACCCATGCCGTGTAAGGTCTCGTGTTTGGTACTCATGCCGTGTAAGGTCTCGTGTTTGGTACCCATGCCGTGTAATGTCTCGTGTTTGGTACCCATGCCGTGTAAGGTCTCGTGTTTGGTACCCATGCCGTGTAAGGTCTCGTGTTTGGTACCCATGCCGTGTAAGGTCTCGTGTTTGGTACCCATGCCGTGCAAGGTCTCGTGTTTGGTACCCATGCCGTGTAAGGTCTCGTGTTTGGTACCCATGCCGTGTAAGGTCTCGTGTTTGGTACCCATGCCGTGTAAGGTCTCGTATTTGGTACCCTTGCCGTGTAAGGTCTCGTGTTTGGTACCCTTGTCGTGTAAGGTCTCGTGTAGATCGCTTGCCGTGTAAGGTCTCGTGTTTGGTACCCTTGCCGTGTAAGGTCTCGTGTTTGGTACCCATGCCGTGTAAGGTCTAGTGTTTGGTATCCATGCCGTGTAAGGTCTCGTGTTTGGTACCCATGCCGTGTAAGGTCTCGTGTTTGGTACCCATGCCGTGTAAGGTCTCGTGTTTGGTACCCATGCCGTGAAAGGTCTCGTGTTTGGTACCCATGCCGTGTAATGTCTCGTGTTTGGTACCCATGCCGTGTAATGTCTCGTGTTTGGTACCCATGCCGTGTAATGTCTCGTGTTTGGTACCCATGCCGTGTATGGTCTCGTGTTTGGTACCCATGTTTTCACCCTGTCACATTTATTATTAAACTTTATTTATTTTACAGCGATTGCGAAACAAGCTTTAACAACTTATATTAATCACTCTCGTTGGCTCGGATGAAAGCGTAAATGGGGTCATTCTTGTGTGTGTGGGTGGGGGCGAGGGCGGGGGGAATCGGAGTACCCGGAGAAAACCCACCTGTCCGATTTGGCGACCAGCGTACCATCTCACATACTTCCCTGTCTTTTAATGCCTCTTGTTCCTTATCTATTTATATACTGACACACAAGGAACTGTGCACTTGTCTTAGAGGTACTTTTTTATCCTTCTAGAAAACAATAATAGGCGCTGAAATAATGGGTAAATTAGTGCAATGTGTGAAGGATTATTTTCTTCACTCATGATAGTAAAATCGATTATTCTAAAATTTGTAACGAAATTGTAATGCTCAATATAAAAGTGCACAGTTTCTGATGGTGTCAGTTTTTTTCCTTCAATGTCCTACCTCAACAGTGTACAAAAACATTTTCTCTGGTGACTTGGTTGTTTGCATCAACTTGTTAACGTTTATGATGGTTCTGAGAAATAAGACATTGTGTCTACAATACCCAGTGACGACAGCCAACAGTAACGACGCCATTTCGTGTTCATAGTAACGAAGCCACGGGGAGCTAAGCTCTAATGTCGTGCGAATAGATCATTTGTTTATTCGTTTTGGACACTTTTATTTATCGTCGTCCCCTGATTAATCGGTGCGACGCCCACAATAATATTAGTATTTGTTGACCGATAGAGAAAGATGCAGAGAACGCTCCAATTCCAGAAGCATCCCTGGTTCTTTTACCTGTCCGGTGTATAGCACCTCAAGTTATAGTCCCATCTGAAAGACCGTTAATTGTCATTAGGATCAGACGGGGGTCGAACCTGCGACCCCTGGTTTCGCTGTCCAGCGTGTTCGCTTCTCGCCAATGCAACCCGGGTTCGATCCTCGGACCGGGACGTACGTGAAATGGTACGTTGGTCCAACGAGAGTGATTAATAAAAGTTGTTAAAGCTTGTTTCACAATCATTGTAAACTAAATATAGTTTAACCATTTTTTTAACCACTGGACTACTGACACTTCTGTTGTTTATTTCAGTATAATTACAAATATATAAACAGTACTGATGTTTATATTCTAATGTACAAGTTCAGTTAGTATTCCTATGGTAGATCATTCTAGATAATTCACGTATAATAATTATGCATAATGGTAATATTATTTTATACAACTAATACATATCCACGGGTATCTTGCATCAATACGGACAACTAACACATATCCACGGGTATCTTGCATCAATACGGACAACTAACACATATCCACGGGTATCTTGCATCAATACGAACAACTAACACATATCCACGGGTATCTTGCATCAATACGGACAACTAACACATATCCACGGGTATCTTGCATCAATACGAACAACTAACACATATCCACGGGTATCTTGCATCAATACGAACAACTAACACATATCCACGGGTATCTTGCATCAATACGAACAACTAACACATATCCACGGGTATCTTGCATCAATACGAACAACTAACACATATCCACGGGTATCTTGCATCAATACGGACAACTAACACATATCCACGGGTATCTTGCATCAATACGAACAACTAACACATATCCACGGGTATCTTGCATCAATACGAACAACTAACACATATCCACGGGTATCTTGCATCAATACGAACAACTAACACATATCCACGGGTATCTTGCATCAATACGAACAACTAACACATATCCACGGGTATCTTGCATCAATACGGACAACTAACACATATCCACGGGTATCTTGCATCAATACGAACAACTAACACATATCCACGGGTATCTTGCATCAATACGGACAACTAACACATATCCACGGGTATCTTGCATCAATACGAACAACTAACACATATCCACGGGTATCTTGCATCAATACGGACAACTAACACATATCCACGGGTATCTTGCATCAATACGAACAACTAACACATATCCACGGGTATCTTGCATCAATACGGACAACTAACACATATCCACGGGTATCTTGCATCAATACGAACAACTAACACATATCCACGGGTATCTTGCATCAATACGGACAACTAACACATATCCACGGGTATCTTGCATCAATACGAACAACTAACACATATCCACGGGTATCTTGCATCAATACGGACAACTAACACATATCCACGGGTATCTTGCATCAATACGGACAACTAACACATATCCACGGGTATCTTGCATCAATACGAACAACTAACACATATCCACGGGTATCTTGCATCAATACGAACAACTAACACATATCCACGGGTATCTTGCATCAATACGAACAACTAACACATATCCACGGGTATCTTGCATCAATACGAACAACTAACACATATCCACGGGTATCTTGCATCAATACGGACAACTAACACATATCCACGGGTATCTTGCATCAATACGGACAACTAACACATATCCACGGGTATCTTGCATCAATACGGACAACTAACACATATCCACGGGTATCTTGCATCAATACGAACAACTAACACATATCCACGGGTATCTTGCATCAATACGAACAACTAACACATATCCACGGGTATCTTGCATCAATACGAACAACTAACACATATCCACGGGTATCTTGCATCAATACGAACAACTAACACATATCCACGGGTATCTTACATCAATACGAACAACTAACACATATCCACGGGTATCTTGCATCAATACGAACAACTAACACATATCCACGGGTATCTTGCATCAATACGAACAACTAACACATATCCACGGGTATCTTGCATCAATACGAACAACTAACACATATCCACGGGTATCTTGCATCAATACGAACAACTAACACATATCCACGGGTATCTTGCATCAATACGAACAACTAACACATATCCACGGGTATCTTGCATCAATACGAACAACTAACACATATCCACGGGTATCTTACATCAATACGAACAACTAACACATATCCACGGGTATCTTGCATCAATACGAACAACTAACACATATCCACGGGTATCTTGCATCAATACGAACAACTAACACATATCCACGGGTATCTTGCATCAATACGGACAACTAACACATATCCACGGGTATCTTGCATCAATACGAACAACTAACACATATCCACGGGTATCTTGCATCAATACGAACAACTAACACATATCCACGGGTATCTTGCATCAATACGGACAACTAACACATATCCACGGGTATATTGCATCAATACGAACAACTAACACATATCCACGGGTATATTGCATCAATACGAACAACTAACACATATCCACGGGTATATTGCATCAATACGAACAACTAACACATATCCACGGGTATATTGCATCAATACGAACAACTAACACATATCCACGGGTATCTTGCATCAATACGAACAACTAACACATATCCACGGGTATCTTGCATCAATACGGACAACTAACACATATCCACGGGTATATTGCATCAATACGAACAACTAACACATATCCACGGGTATATTGCATCAATACGAACAACTAACACATATCCACGGGTATATTGCATCAATACGAACAACTAACACATATCCACGGGTATCTTGCATCAATACGAACAACTAACACATATCCACGGGTATATTGCATCAATACGAACAACTAACACATATCCACGGGTATCTTGCATCAATACGGACAACTAACACATATCCACGGGTATCTTGCATCAATACGGACAACTAACACATATCCACGGGTATCTTGCATCAATACGAACAACTAACACATATCCACGGGTATATTGCATCAATACGAACAACTAACACATATCCACGGGTATCTTGCATCAATACGAACAACTAACGAATGTGACTGTGTGTTCCTTGTTCATGCAAGGTCCCAGGTACTGTATTTCCTCAAACTGGGTACAGTATACCGTGTCCGCTTCAACTGATCGATGAAGGTATCTATACTTATCGAAAGCAGTCACATCAAAGCTGGGAAACAGACCTGCTCCAAATCAAAGGTAGAATGCAAGACAGTAACGTGTGCTACTGAAACACATTCAGAAACATGCGGCTGAAAGAACTTCTATTATTTTTACACGGAATTACTCTTTTAAGCCCGGGATATTTGTACAAACCATTTCAATTAGCGACATCCCGATGTAGGAAGATAGCGTTCATTGAAATGTAAATCTTATTACTTCATTAATGAACATGATCCCTGAAGATCGATACACTTTGATGCCACTAAACCGTCCTGAGCTACATGTTTGAAAACAGTTCTGATACACGTGGTAAATTAGCTGTTTTAAATCCGATGGGCAAATGCTCATTTAATCATTGTCCAACAGTAATCTAGGCCGTATTGATCGCTAGTAAAGTTCTATATTATAATGGGACGAAACGTTTCCTCTAGTTCGATCACAGGCGTTCTAAGCGTAATCAGTAAAGACACCACCCCATGGCTTTACATTATCCCGAATATGGTATCCACGGTAATAGCTTGTAAATAATTATCTCAATGAGAGACAACTATGGCTTTTCTATTACCTCCCTTGGCGGATAAAGTCCGATTTATCCCGAAGTGTATGTTTGTCATTTTAATTAGAATCCTTTGTTTTTAGTGCTGTATCCAGATGTTGTATGGTAAATATGATTTTATGTTAATTAATTGATGCTAAATTGTTATAGTAAAGTACCCACTGGATTTACTGTAGGATGGATATATGTCGATATTTAATAATTTAAAAATTATAGGATGAGAAATTGGATGTAAATTGATAGAATATGCAAAGGAAACAACGATAAAAATAGAGGAAACCAATTAAGAGGGCCACTCTATTTTTAGGAAATATTCAGGGGCAGTAACTGACAACTGTCTCTAATTATAGACGATTTCTTACTAACAATATTAACAGTCTTTCTGGTGGGGAGTATAAAGCGGGGTCTCGTGTGTCGGTGCTATACGCCGGACATGTAAACGTACGGAATCGGAGCGTAAACATACGGAATCGGAGCGTCTTCTGTATTTTACACTATACTCCAAACAATACAATACCTAATATACACATGGAGGCGTCGCTCTGTTTATCAAAGGGGCAACAAGAAATAAACATACCAACCATTGTATTTTGGACATTGGAATAATAATAATAATATATAATAATAATAATAAATAAATAAATGTAAAAAATAATAATAAAAAAATAAAAATAAAATATTAATAATAATAATATACTTTATTTATAGAGGATTACACATTTAGTACAAAGCTAATATTCCACGAGGCCCTCTACATGGCATGAACTTGTCACTATAAATATACAGTGTAGTAACACTGAGACGAATTTCGCTCGCCCACATTGTTCGCCGGCAGCGAGGGTTAATAAGCTCAATCATTACTGAGACGAAGACGTGGCATAAACACGCCACCGTAACTAAATAGTTAAGTAAATCGACACTAACACATGGCATAAACTCGCCATCGAACGTATACAAGCACGCAAACTCGAGATAAAGACATGGCATAAACTCGCCATTGAACGTATGCAAGCAGGCAAACTCGAGACAAAGACATGGCATAAACTCGCCATCGAACGTATGCAAGCACGCAAACTCGAGACAAAGACATGGCATAAACTCGCCATCGAACGTATGCAAGCACGCAAACTCGAGACAAAGACATGGCATAAACTCGCTATCGAACGTATGCAAGCACGCAAACTCGAGACAAAGACATGGCATAAACTCGCTATCGAACGTATGCAAGCACGCAAACTCGAGACAAAGACATGGCATAAACTCGCCATCGAACGTATGCAAGCACGCAAACTCGAGACAAAGACATGGCATAAACTCGCCATCGAACGTATGCAAGCACGCAAACTCGAGACAAAGACATGGCATAAACTCGCCATCGAACGTATACAAGCACGCAAACTCGAGACAAAGACATGGCATAAACTCGCCATCGAACGTATGCAAGCACGCAAACTCGAGACAAAGACATGGCATAAACTCGCCATCGAACGTATGCAAGCACGCAAACTCGAGACAAAGACATGGCATAAACTCGCCATCGAACGTATGCAAGCACGCAAACTCGAGACAAAGACATGGCATAAACTCGCCATCGAACGTATGCAAGCACGCAAACTCGAGACAAAGACATGGCATAAACTCGCCATCGAACGTATGCAAGCACGCAAACTCGAGACAAAGACATGGCATAAACTCGCCATCGAACGTATGCAAGCACGCAAACTCGAGACAAAGACATGACATAAACTCGCCATCGAACGTATGCAAGCACGCAAACTCGAGACAAAGACATGGCATAAACTCGCCATCGAACGTATGCAAGCACGCAAACTCGAGACAAAGACATGGCATAAACACGCCACCATTAACATTGTGAAGAAATCTGTTGCTAAACTCAGACAGCATAAAGGTCTACTTCGGTTGTATGTTAGCTAATGGACAGCAAGAGGCTTATGGGACATTAGTTAGAGGTCTCGGCAAGAAATCACTTAAAACACCACTACACTGTGATGATCATTCAATCTTAACGTGCATACATACACGGAGAGAATAACTGTCCCAGACAAAACACTTATAAGAGTTCTTGGAATCCGCACCAAGTAGTTTTATATGTCAAAATTGTCACTCGTGTGGGAATGGTCAAATGTGAAAATTGTCACATGCGAGAACGCAACTATGATATGGTCACACATGTGCGAATGCATAAGTGTGAATATTGTCACACATGAGAGAATGTTTAAATGTGAAAATTGTCACACATGTGAGAATGTTTAAATGTGAAAATTGTCACAAATGTGAGAATGTCTAAATGTGGAAATTGTCACAAATGTCGGCGGCTATAATCTCAAACTCAAGCTTCTAGTCTAGAGTAAATTTCAGATTCAACCAATTAAATCACTTGAGATTGAGTCTGTGATCTGAGAAAAGCTTTATACCCTCCGAACCAGTTGGGAAGTTATATTACAAGCGGATCTGTAGTCCGTGGTTAACACGTTGAACTGATAATCCAGGGATCGCAGGTTCGATCCCCCGTCTGACCCTAATACAATTAACAGTCTTTCAGATGGGACTTTAAACCGAGGTCTCGTAAAAGAACCAGAGGAGACTCTGGAATGGGTCCTGTATGTATCATTGCACTATCCTCCAACAATCTAAAATGACTTATCTCTTCAGGAGGCATCGCTCATATGGGCAACCGGTAGCGACGATAAATAAACGTCAAACACACAAAAATATGGGTGTTATATTAGCATGTACACGTAAGCAATAATCAAACAACATGGTACGGTCTACAACATGGTACGGTCTACAACATGGTACGGTCTACAACATGGTACGGTCTACAACATGGTACGGTCTACAACATGGTACGGTCTACAACATGGTACGGTCTACAACATGGTACGGTCTACAAAATGCAAATATCAAAGAACGGTATGCTCTCAGGTTGAACTGGAGAAATTGGTTTAATATGCACACAATAATGACTGTGAAATGTTCAACATAATTTGTTTTATTCTGCATTTAACCATATGTGACCTCTTAACCTAATTGTTCTGGGTTATAATTACACCTCCCATTTTATGCGCATGGATTAACTTTCATTTCATTTTCTTAAAGATATTATCAGAATTGCTTAAGTATGTTACTAATTTAAGTTTGACTGCATATGTAGCCAAATCACCACTTGACATCAACTGTTGTTGCTATAGAGGTAAATAAATCTGCGCGTCAATTTATTAATACACCTCCAACAAACAAAAAATGCAGAATGGAAAAGCATATTGTGACACTGAAATAGTTTATAATTGATATTAGACACCGTATTTAATAAGCCAATGACATGCACCAGTAAGCGACGGTGGCTTCAGTGACCGAGATGTAAACGTCGTGGGCTTCAAATCACTTACCCATAACCGATGTATGTTCGAATCCACATTCTTTGAAGAAGCTATCCAACTGGATTGCGGTAAGTCGTCGGTTCTACCCTGGTGCGGCGTGTCCATGCCTACGGGTCGGGGTGGTGCACCGGGACTTCCTCCACCATTAGTTGTATTATTAGTTGTAGAGTCGCCATATGACCTAAGCTGTTGGTACGACTGTGAACCACAAATACACACAAACAAACAATGCAACAATAAGCGTACTGAGCATACAGTCGAACCTGTGTTAGTGGTCACCTCTATTAAGAAGCCAATCTTTCTTAAGTAACCAGTTTCCAGAGTCCCTATTTGTTGTATTTTGTTCTACATTTGACATCTAAGTAGCAACCTGTGCTAAGCAGCCACTTTCTGTGATTCCCTTGGCTGAATAGGAACCTATACAATACTAGTAAAGGATTTAAAACATAAAAAATACAATTTCATATTCATAAGGCCTAAATGTAAGCAATTCCGCTTGATGTATGCAAATCATGCCGGATATTCAGCACGTGCATCCAGGCCGTACATTGTCACACGCGCTGTGCATGTCGTGCATTTCGATAGTTACGACAACATGCTGTGCTACATTCTCCCCACAAGTATTACACAATACCATCAAGACGTAATACGAATTCATACCAGGACATACAAATTGCCAGACAAAATGTCGTTCCTTGTTGTAGCGGTATTGCCTACCAAGTTTAATTAGTGTATTACGTCATTTCCGCTGCATGAGTTAAGCGTTTGTGAGACTGTTATGTGTGCCCCGTCACGGGACACCGCTAATATCCTCCGCGAATTGCTTATTTATCGACGAATTGTCGCAGCCTGCCATGCAATGGACAGTGTAACATTAGCAGCTGTCCCGTGTCAATCTCGTTTCCTCACCGTATGTCGTTGACAGGTTTCGGGACGACAAAAACACTCACTAGACGTACTATGGGGGCTTTACGCACTTTGATATATGACACATTTCGGACACAATCAAACGTCAAACACACATAGTAGCTGGTTGTTACCAATATGCGTATATTCGGTTATTGAACCACTGTTGATGAAGCATTGTCACGCAGTAACATTCATAATACGTTTATACACAAGGCTAAAACGTCACAACGCAGTTTGTAATAACGATGTTTAGTTTATACAAACTTCAGATTATTTCGATTGTGAAATCAGCTCATACAACATTAGTTTAATCGCTTATCCTAACTTTGCCCTCATGGGCTATCAGGGGCGTAGCTGAGCCTTAATTGATGTGCAGGCCCGGTGGAAACCATCGAGCAACTTGTTGCTGGTGTGCTGGGGGGGGGCATGCTTCCCCAGAAAGGGTTTAATCGTTAAATTTGGTTAAATGTATTACATTTTAATTAATTCTTAGATCTACATCATTTGTCATATAAAACAATGTGAACTTGTCACTCAAGATATACTTTTATATAGATATAGATATACATCATGTTTCGTTTACATCTATTACAGATGCACCTAGCCTTAGGTCTTAGATGCATTATTCGACAGTTTGTAAATACCATGCATACATTGTCACTATGGAGAGAGAAGACGCAATGTGGATTTACAAGTCTTGCATAGCACTATGGCTCTGTCGAGGCTCGAACTCACACACTCTCGATTACTTGGCGGACACCGTATCAATTACACTGCGGATGCTTTATGTACCACACACTGTAGTTACCCCCCGAACTAAGAAATGTACACGTGCAGTATAGTCCTATGTTCGTATGGAGATATTACGGGACAACTTTCGGCTTCATACTCTATATCCTGAAGTTTTGAACCGTAACGATTTTACAGTTACACAATGAGCAAACGTTTTTGTGGTGGAGGGGTGGGAGGGGGAGAAGGTGGTGGACGAGTGCCTGGGTGCGCCAACGACACGTAACGGTGGATGTAAAGCAATTTGTTTGTTTTGGTTGCACCAACAGGTTATGCCATATGGCGACTCTAGCTTTTATTGGTGAAGGCAGAACCCGGGTTGGAGTAGTATTTCAGGTATGGGCACCCGGGTAGAACCACCAACTGTCCCCAGTCCAGCTGGATATCTTCCTCACCTGACAGACTCCGATACCCCAGTAGGATTCGAACAGACAGCAGTGATGGGCGAGTGATTTGAAGTAAACGAACATAGCAACCCCCGCCCATAAATATATAATAACCGTATTGGATAGCATTGTGTGGTTTGAATGCAATATAGTGTGCGACACTATATCTCTAATCCATAATTTAAGTGCCAAATAGAAATATCTATGCCTAAAATATACTCATCCGGCATATCCCACATGAGTATAGCTGCCATCGTCATAATATACTCATCTGGTATATCCCACTTGAGTATAGGGGCCATCGTCATAATATACTCATCTGGTATATCCCACATGAGTATAGGGGCCATCGTCATAATAAGCGACGAAACCGATTTCGTGTACACGTGCAACTATCGAACAAACCTAACCAGAGAAATACATATACAGTATAACAGAGATAATATGAATGGAAATGTGTAGAAAGTGTGCCGTTCCATGTACAAACGGCACGTGTTAATTGTGTTATGATACAGTGCGTTAGAATTGTCATTTACTTTTAATTTACGGAGTATTAGGAAAAACATTTTCTTTCCCAAACCTAATATTTTTTATTTGATTAGCGCAGTAGATAGCATGTTCGCTTCTCACCTATGCAACCCGGGTTCGATCCTCGGACCGGGAAGTATGTGAGATAGTAAAGTGGTCGCCAGATCGTACAGGTGGGTTTTCTCTGAATGACCACATATACGCTTTCATCCGCGCCAACGAAAGTGATTAATATAAGTTGTAAAAGCTTGTTTCACAATCGTTGTAAGATAACTAAAGTTTATACTAAACCATTCTATTTTTTTCTGGAGTAATTTCTATGCACATGGAACAGAACCGAACAGATGTTTATTTACAAGACTTGTTCCTGGAACATAGTTATTTAAATACCGCTTATGTAAAATATATACAGAGAATAAATGTAAATGTTAACATTTACGCAATTAATGATGCTCTTGACGTAAATATCCACAAACATTTGGTTATAATTGCAATAACTTATAATATAGTAATGGAAAATGCAAGTATATGACTGGAATTACGTTTTCAAATCATCGTCTACTTCATGTGGGTTCGAGTATCTGAATTCATCGCATAACTGCTTGTATTCAGGGTAATACAGTGTTAATATAATATGTTCTTATTTACCTAGAGACAAATAACCCAACAAATATAAACGTTTAATGAATTTTATTTTAGTTTTAGTGTATTGGCAAATATTGGCCATGGCTGGTGATATATTAATATTATATTATTTAAACGAATGTGAATATTAATAGTATATAGTATAAGTGATCATTTGCTCCGTTACCGGCAGCAATATATATATTTATGCTATAATACGCATTATTAGTCCATCCGTTCGTTTTCACTAGTATATGTTGACTCTTCTGAATATGTCCAGTTCCTTCTAAATATTTCTTAACCACTTCGAGTTTATACACAAAGACTATAGCATATGTATAAGAGTCGGTATTGTCTGTATGACATCTTTCAGATGGAATATCACTCAGCCATGACATCTAGCGGACCTACTTCTTTGTCCTCGCAACTGAAAATATATAACACACCGAAAGCAAGGGTATCTATATTGTGGTGGGAGGGGAGGGCTTTTGAATGCATTTATAGGTAGATAAAGGGCATTAAATTAAAATTTATAAAAAAAGTTAAAATGGCTACCTCATTCAATGTATGTGGAATCGATAAAAGATTGCACAAGATGATGATGATTGAGCTTACCCTCGCCGCCGGCGAACCATATGGGCGAGCTTACTAAGAAGTTTAGTTAACACTCATAAATTATAAACTAAGGTGATTAAGTAAGATTGCACACGCATGGTGCCTTCGCTTAAATAGTTTGGGAGTCTGAAAATAGTTCCAAGGATATTCATACGCATAGAAATTGTTATTTGGTCGTAGGTAAAAGGTTCAATCTTAATTTGATTAAACCAAGTAATGTGCACATTAATTAATTAATTAACACATTGAAGGATTCTGATTGGTCGCAGCTTGCAATACACATTCGACATAACTATGCATGTTGTTTGTGATCATGCTTTATTCGTTGAAAATCAACTGCTTAATCAATAAAATGCTAAATATGCACTAGCAGATAATAGTGATGAATAAATACTGGGTCGATTATTTGCGTGAAATTGTTCGATTATCAGGGACTATTTACTAAGGCGTATGGGTGCAGCTTAATGTAGTAAGCCGTAAACATATACTGGCACATAGAAACGTTTTATTTCTTCAAATTTATTGTTGTTCTTACTGTGGTATTGTGAGAGCAAAAATGCTACACTCGTGGTGATTTCATACCATAGTTTATGAAACACGTTTTGAAATTTTGTTATTATACTCGTTACATAAAATATGGTTTGAAATCACTACTCGTGTAAGATCCTATATATGTATCACTTCTATGTACACACAGCATCAATATTCTACAAGAATGTTGATAAACGCAAATCCACACTCCATTTTAATAAAATCCGAAAAGCAAACAAATAAGCATGCTACTATGATGAAGGGGTATATCACGTGCCCCTTAAAACATAGAGAAGAAAAACCTGCGGGGCACGCGAGCGCGCGGTTAGCAAATGTATTTAAGAGAGTGTGTTCGCAGGACGTTAATGACAATTTGTCGTTAGTTCATCTTTGAAAAAATCGTTATTTAATTTTTTCAAAGTTGCTTAAATTTGCTATGCAGTTTGTTTGTATGGGATTGCCCGTATATGGACCTCGGTCCCAAAGAAATACAATGGGGATCTTTTTTACGATTGTAGATAACTCTTTATATTTCCATTAATGTTAAGGAATGAATCGCGGGTAAATATTTTTATTCAAGATACACTACACTTTATTTTGAGTCGGATGTACAACAATAAACACTAGCTACAATAGCTATTTGTCTAGCCTGGGTTCCAGTCTGTCGATTTTTCACTTTTTAACTTCTGGCAAAATGACATATGATCAGAAACTCAATACGGCCCAATTAATAGTCTTGGTGTTAAAATATATTTATTTGACTGACCAGGCAAAATATATCGACGCCTGTTCCCAATCTACTATTTGTCGACACAAACAAAGATGCATAACGTATGGGTAAAACAAACACCTGTGGGATTAAAAAACATTGGCATTATAAAATATTATAAAATCTAAAAATATCTTGGTAATAGTAATACAGTAATGGCGTTAGATATTAAGGCAGATCGAGATCCATACAATGATAAATAATTATTTGATTTAAAAGTTTTCATTGGGGGTATGAACTAAATCGGGCGTGGTTACAGTGTGTGGAGGCCGAATGCCGCGTTTCATTAATTAAATTTACATTTATTATTTTATCAATGACACAAAGAGAAACACAGTACACACATTTTAAATGTATTTAGTCCAGCTTTACCGGGCCTGGTAAATAGATCATTATGCCTTTTCGTTTGAGAAACGCTGACTAACACTACGAATGCGCATGCCCGTAACTTCTAGTGCGCATGTGAGCGGCACATCATTAATGAGGAAATTCATACGAAATGGATACAATCAGGGCATATAGGTTCATCCAAGGAAATGCAATAGCAATGTAAATATGTATATTTAACATAGCTCGAATAGACCTTTGTATATTCCTTTATAAATCTAAAAAAGGTCATCGTTTTCCACAATGCATTATATTCTATTTCTCAGGTTGATTAAACGCACAATTTACGGCTTTTCTTGGACATAATTATATTGCTATATATTTATTTCTAAGATCAAACACCCGCAGGATCGGTCAAATCAGCGGAAATAATAACCCTAATCAGTATACCCACTAATCCGCCGTGTCCTTGTCAAATCATTCACGTACGGATCTCTTCACCTGTCCATTTTAGTTTAACCTAATTTGGTCAGGACCCCCGGGATTTGATCTGCTTTCATCTTTCGTGTATTATTTATACGTATCCTATGATTCTGTCAGGCCAATTACATCAACAAATAAGTTCCATTATCAACCAATTAGGAGGACAAACGCTCGCGATGCGACGTCCGCACGAGACGAGAAAGTGGTTTCGGACGCTCAATTAGCAATGTGAAAGGAAAGGCGGGTTGGTAATTACAAAGCCTAGAGAAATGAAGCTATTATTCGGGACGGTATTAGACTGATAATTGTACCTGATAATTAGCTCAGGTGCGCCACTAGGATTTTATGGAATTGGATTTTAAGACGGTTTGATTCCATCAATGCAGACATCACAGGTACATGAAATGCCGACTGGTATGAAGGGGAGGACACGTAGCAGAACGCATATCGGATTTACCTTGGAGCTGCTTTCTGCTACTAGCATTTAGTCTGGGTATTGACACTGACGTGTAATTATATATAATTTGAGGATTTTAAAACTCTGGTGCAAAAACGTCTTAGAAGACGTTCGTAGATGTTTTCCTTGCAAGCGACAGGAATATGAAGGTCATTTATTAGTTCTGTTCTGTGGTGTGTCGCTTCAATTCTTACATGTGAAGATTTATGCTGTTGGTTGCCTTCATTACATACGCTTCAATGACAATTGTTTGTGATTCATTGTATTATTTTTGTCAAAAAAGGAATAAAGTTCTTTCTGTTCTGATGGTTATTTTTGTCAGCCATACAATAATGTTTGTTAGTTACATACTGTTACACCGTACGATAAAATAATGAATTAGTTTAAACTTTTTTATTTTACAACGAATGTGAAGCACGTTCTAACAACATATATTAATCACTCTCGTTGGCTCGGATGAAAGCGTAAATGAGGTCATTCGTGTGGGAAGAAACCGGAGTACCCAGAGAAAACCCACCTGTCCGATCTGGCGACCACCGTACCATCTCATATACTTCCCGGTCCGAGGACCGAACCCGGTTGCATTGGTGAGAAGCGAGCGTGCTAACCACTACGCTAATCGGACAGCCAAAATATAATGAACTTAGACACAAACTAACTTGAACAATAAAAACATGAATGACTGGAATAGTGTTTGAATACGGCGAATCTTTAATAAAATATGGGTGTGGGGGGGCTCCATGGCAGAGTGGTAGTAGTCGCTTGCTGTACATAAATCACCCCGAATCTCACCTGGGTTATAACTTTGTTCATGTGAGGAAGCCATCAAGCTGGCCTGTGAAGCGTCATTTGTTCCACAAGGGACCCGGCTTGTCTGATATACTACTCACAGAGGAATCCGCGGTCTTCCGGCCCCACTAATAACAACGAGAGAGAAATATAAGGTTAATGGAAGTAAAACTTATCTGGTTTCATTAACCAATAGGGCAACCATTAGAATTTGAAATAAAAAGTGACAAGATTTAGTCAAAAAGTATCCAATTGGAATGTTGACATGTCAACGATTGGTGGTTCTATCTGGTTGCACACCAGTGTTTGAAACAATGCACTGAGGACCTGTGGACGTCTTCCATCACATATGTTGAATGTTCGGTCTCTATAGAGCTTTCGGGTGCACTTGTGGACAGATCTTAATAAAATGAATACTAACAACCCTGGTCGTCCGTAAAACTCCTGCCACGTATCATAAATCTGATTATCCCTGGGCAGCACTCTCCCATCACGTTGTTTTCCTGCCATCCATTTTGCTAGATTAGAGCGGAGAAGTGTGTCTAATTGCCCCTGTCATTTAGGATCGCAAATGAGTGACTTCTTTAGCCCATGGCGACATGTTGACATCTCAGTCGCGGGACGGATTTTCTGATTACATCGATGTAACAAAAGTGCACTGATTGAAAAATGGAGTTTTGTTGTACTACTAGTAGCTTATACAAATTTTATTCTAGGTAGCTTGCGAAATGAGTTCTTACAACCAGTATTTGTAGTCGCTTTACAGACCTTCCTGACGGAGTTCAACGCTACGACGGATAGAGGATAGGAAATGCGGATTTAAATGCTTTGCCATGGAAGTCGTGATAGCGCAGTGATAGAGCTTTCGCATCAGACCCCCGAGTGTGTGCCCAGCTGTAGCCGTTACGATTGTGTCCTTAGGCAAAGCATTTAAATGCCACATGTCCGCTTCTCTCTCCGTCCTGGTGATGTATTCCACAAGAAATGAGGTATCGAGAATGATTAATATAAAATGTAAGAACTTGTTTCGCAATGTTTTGCCTAGGGACAGTAACATCGTGGGTGGTGACTCTGGGGTTCGAACCTTTCAGCTACGAGGCGGGTACTGTATCTATTTCAGCACGGAGGCTCCACAATTCGTACCATACTACTATTCTATGCCGATATTTCTAAATTTGTTATATTGCAACCGGAAAATACGTGAAATGATCGATATTTATTTGTTTCGATTAATCTTAATTTGAAATAAAAAGTCACCACTATTTTATTTTCCTCATGGGCTATAATGAAAAATGACGTCGCTAAGTTGCAATTACGGTCCATGGAAGGAAGTTTTTTTTTACTTCAGAATAAAATTAATTGGAAAAAGTCACATGAAGATTTTGATTATCTTGCTGCAAATAGTTCAGTGAAGACAGGTAACATGTTATCATAGCTAACTATACACATGCAGGAGTGTACGGCGGATCCGTATATACAAACAAGCAGGAGTGTACGGCGGATCCGTATATACAAACATGTAGGAGTGTACGGCGGATCCGTACATACGAACATGTAGGAGTGTACGGCGGATCTGTATATACAAACATGCAGGAGTGTACGGCGGATCCGTACATACGAACATGTAGGAGTGTACGGCGGATCTGTATATACAAACATGCAGGAGTGTACGGCGGATCTGTATATACAAACATGCAGGAGTGTACGGCGGATCTGTATATACAAACATGCAGGAGTGTACGGCGGATCCGTATATACAAACATGTAGGAGTGTACGGCGGATCCGTATATACAAATATGTAGGAGTGTACGGCGGATCTGTATATACAAACATGCAGGAGTGTACGGCGGATCCGTATATACAAACATGCAGGAGTGTACGGCGGATCCGTATATACAAACATGCAGGAGTGTACGGCGGATCCGTATATACAAACATGCAGGAGTGTACGGCAGATCCGTATATACAAACATGCAGGAGTGTACGGCGGATCCGTATATACAAACATGTAGGAGTGTACGGCGGATCCGTATATACAAACATGCAGGAGTGTACGGCGGATCCGTATATACAAACATGCAGGAGTGTACGGCGGATCCGTATATACAAACATGTAGGAGTGTACGGCGGATCCGTATATACAAACATGCAGGAGTGTACGGCGGATCCGTATACACAAACTGTTGTGTACTGATCTGTATATCCAAGTATACTGTTGTGTACTGATCTGTATATCCAAGTATACTGTTGTGTACTGATCTGTATATCCAAGTATACTGTTGTGTACTGATCTGTATATCCAAGTATACTGCTGTGTACTGGTCCGTATATTCAAGTATACTGCTGTGTACTGGTCCGTATATCCAAGTATACTATTGTGTACTGATCTGTATATCCAAGTATACTATTGTGTACTGATCTGTATATCCAAGTATACTGCTGTGTACTGGTCCGTATATCCAAGTATACTATTGTGTACTGGTCTGTATATCCAAGTATACTATTGTATACTGGTCTGTATATCCAAGTATACTATTGTGTACTGGTCTGTATATCCAAGTATACTATTGTGTACTGGTCTGTATATCCAAGTATACTGCTGTGTACTGGTCTGTATATCCAAGTATACTGTTGTGTACTGATCTGTATATCCAAGTATACTGTTGTGTACTGATCTGTATATCCAAGTATACTGCTGTGTACTGGTCCGTATATTCAAGTATACTGCTGTGTACTGGTCCGTATATCCAAGTATACTATTGTGTACTGATCTGTATATCCAAGTATACTATTGTGTACTGATCTGTATATCCAAGTATACTGCTGTGTACTGGTCCGTATATCCAAGTATACTATTGTGTACTGGTCTGTATATCCAAGTATACTATTGTGTACTGATCTGTATATCCAAGTATACTATTGTGTACTGATCTGTATAGCCAAGTATACTATTGTGTACTGATCTGTATATCCAAGTATACTATTGTGTACTGATCTGTATATCCAAGTATACTATTGTGTACTGGTCCGGTATATCCAAGTATACTATTGTGTACTGATCTGTATATCCAAGTATACTATTGTGTACTGATCTGTATAGCCAAGTATACTATTGTGTACTGGTCTGGTATATCCAAGTATACTATTGTGTACTGATCTGTATATCCAAGTATACTATTGTGTACTGGTCCGGTATATCCAAGTATACTATTGTGTACTGATCCTGTATATCCAAGTATACTATTGTGTACTGATCTGTATATCCAAGTATACTATTGTGTACTGGTCTGTATAGCCAAGAATACTATTGTATACTGGTCCGGTATATCCAAGTATACTATTGTATACTGATCTGTACATCCACGTATACTATTGTGTACTGATCTGTATATCCAAGTATACTATTGTGTACTGGTCCGGTATATCCAAGAATATTATTGTGTATTGGTCTGTATATCCAAGTATACTGCTGTGTACTGGTCTGTATATCCAAGTATACTATTATGTACTGGTCTGTATATCCAAGTATACTATTGTGTACTGGTCCGTATATCCAAGTATACTATTGTGTACTGGTCTGTATATCCAAGTATACTGCTGTGTACTGGTCCGTATATCCAAGTATACTATTGTGTACTAGTCTGTATATCCAAGTATACTGCTGTGTACTGGTCTTTATATCTAAGTATACTATTGTGTACTGGTCCGTATATCCAAGTATACTGCTGTGTACTGGTCTGTATATCCAAGTATACTATTGTGTACTGGTCTGTATATCCAAGTATACTGATGTGTACTGGTCTGTATATCCAAGTATACTATTGTGTACTGGTCTGCACATCCAAGTATACTATTGTGTACTGGTCCGTATAATCAAGTATACTGCTGTGTACTGTTCCGTTTATCCAAGTATACTATTGTGTACTGGTCTGTATATCCAAGTATACTGCTGTGTACTGGTCCGTATATCCATGTATACTGCTGTGTACTGGTCTGTATATCCAAGTATACTGTTGTGGAATGATCTGTATATCCAAGTATACTAATGTGGACTGATCTGTATATCCAAGTATACTATTGTGGACTGGTCTTTATATCCAAGTATACTGTTGTGGACTGATCTGTATATCCAAGTATACTATTGTGTACTGGTCTGTATATCCAAGTATACTATTATGTACTGGTCTGTATATCCAACTATACTATTGTGTACTTGTCTGTATATCCAAGTATACTATTGTGTACTGGTCTGTATATCCAAGTATACTATTGTGTACTGGTCCGTATATCCAAGTATACTATTGTGTACTGGTCCGTATATCCAGGGTATACTGATGTGTACTGGTCCGTATATCCAAGTATACTATTGTGTACTGGTCCGTATATCCAAGTATACTATTGTGTACTGGTCCGTATATCCAAGTATACTATTGTGTACTGGTCCGGTATATCCAAGTATACTATTGTGTACTGGTCCGGTATATCCAAGTATACTATTGTGTACTGGTCCGTATATCCAAGTATACTATTGTGTACTGGTCCGTATATCCAAGTATACTATTGTGTACTGGTCCGTATATCCAAGTATACTGATGTGTACTGGTCCGTATATCCAAGTATACTATTGTGTACTGGTCTGTATATCCAAGTATACTATTGTGTACTTGTCTGTATATCCAAGTATACTATTGTGTACTGGTCTGTATATCCAAGTATACTATTGTGTACTGGTCCGGTATATCCAAGTATACTATTGTGTACTGGTCCGGTATATCCAAGTATACTATTGTGTACTGGTCCGTATATCCAAGTATACTATTGTGTACTGGTCCGTATATCCAAGTATACTATTGTGTACTGGTCCGTATATCCAAGTATACTATTGTGTACTGATCTGTATATCCAAGTATACTATTGTGTACTGGTCTGTATATCCAAGTATTCTAGTGTGTACTGGTCCGGTATATCCAAGGATACTGTTGTGTACTGGTCCGGTATATCCAAGGATACGGTTGTGTACTGGTCCGGTATATCCAAGGATAATGTTGTGTACTGGTCCGGTATATCCAAGGATACTGTTGTGTACTGGTCCGGTATATCCAAGGATAATGTTGTGTACTGGTCCGGTATATCCAAGGATACGGTTGTGTACTGGTCCGGTATATCCAAGGATAATGTTGTGGACTGGTCCGGTATATCCAAGGATACGGTTGTGTACTGGTCCGGTATATCCAAGGATAATGTTGTGTACTGGTCCGGTATATCCAAGGATACGGTTGTGTACTGGTCCGGTATATCCAAGGATAATGTTGTGTACTGGTCCGGTATATCCAAGGATACGGTTGTGTACTGGTCCAGTATATCCAAGGATAATGTTGTGTACTGGTCCGGTATATCCAAGGATACGGTTGTGTACTGTTCCGGTATATCCAAGGATAATGTTGTGTACTGGTCCGGTATATCCAAGGATACGGTTGTGTACTGGTCCGGTATATCCAAGGATACTGTTGTGTACTGGTCCGGTATATCCAAGGATACTGTTGTGTACTGGTCCGGTATATCCAAGGATAATGTTGTGTACTGGTCCGGTATATCCAAGGATACTGTTGTGTACTGGTCCGGTATATCCAAGGATACTGTTGTGTACTGGTCCGGTATATCCAAGGATACTGTTGTGTACTGGTCCGGTATATCCAAGGATACTGTTGTGTACTGGTCCGGTATATCCAAGGATACTGTTGTGTACTGGTCCGGTATATCCAAGGATACGGTTGTGTACTGGTCCGGTATATCCAAGGATACTGTTGTGTACTGGTCCGGTATATCCAAGGATACTGTTGTGTACTGGTCCGGTATATCCAAGGATACTGTTGTGTACTGGTCCGGTATATCCAAGGATACTGTTGTGTACTGGTCCGGTATATCCAAGGATACTGTTGTGTACTGGTCCGGTATATCCAAGGATACTGTTGTGTACTGGTCCGGTATATCCAAGGATACGGTTGTGTACTGGTCCGGTATATCCAAGGATACTGTTGTGTACTGGTCCGGTATATCCAAGGATACTGTTGTGTACTGGTCCGGTATATCCAAGGATACTGTTGTGTACTGGTCCGGTATATCCAAGGATAATGTTGTGTACTGGTCCGGTATATCCAAGGATACTGTTGTGTACTGGTCCGGTATATCCAAGGATACTGTTGTGTACTGGTCCGGTATATCCAAGGATACTGTTGTGTACTGGTCCGGTATATCCAAGGATACGGTTGTGTACTGGTCCGGTATATCCAAGGATACTGTTGTGTACTGGTCCGGTATATCCAAGGATACGGTTGTGTACTGGTCCGGTATATCCAAGGATACTGTTGTGTACTGGTCCGGTATATCCAAGGATACTGTTGTGTACTGGTCCGGTATATCCAAGGATACTGTTGTGTACTGGTCCGGTATATCCAAGGATACTGTTGTGTACTGGTCCGGTATATCCAAGGATACGGTTGTGTACTGGTCCGGTATATCCAAGGATACGGTTGTGTACTGGTCCGGTATATCCAAGGATACGGTTGTGTACTGGTCCGGTATATCCAAGGATACTGTTGTGTACTGGTCCGGTATATCCAAGGATACTGTTGTGTACTGGTCCGGTATATCCAAGGATACTGTTGTGTACTGGTCCGGTATATCCAAGGATACGGTTGTGTACTGGTCCGGTATATCCAAGGATATGGCAGTTTACGGATCAGTATCAGTGAAGTCATCTGATCAGTCAACTATACTGCAGTGTACTGGTCCGTATACAAGGTGTACCATATACGAGACCATAACTATATACACACTCCCTTTATTCTTAGATATACGACACCATATTTACACATTCCCTTATTCTTAGATATCCGACACCATATTTACACATTCCCTTATTCTTAGATATCCGACACCATATTTACACATTCCCTTATTCTTAGATATACGACACCATATTTACACATTCCCTTATTCTTAGATATCCGACACCATATTTACACATTCCCTTATTCTTAGATATCCGACACCATATTTACACATTCCCTTATTCTTAGATATACGACACCATATTTACACATTCCCTTATTCTTAGATATCCGACACCATATTTACACATTCCCTTATTCTTAGATATCCGACACCATATTTACACATTCCCTTATTCTTAGATATACGACACCATATTTACACACTCCCTTATTCTTAGATATACGACACCATATTTACACATTCCCTTATTCTTAGATATCCGACACCATATTTACACACTCCCTTATTCTTAGATATACGACACCATATTTACACATTCCCTTATTCTTAGATATCCGACACCATATTTACACATTCCCTTATTCTTAGATATACAACACCATATTTACACATTCCCTTATTCTTAGATATCCGACACCATATTTACACATTCCCTTATTCTTAGATATCCGACACCATATTTACACATTCCCTTATTCTTAGATATCCGACACCATATTTACACATTCCCTTATTCTTAGATATACGACACCATATTTACACATTCCCTTATTCTTAGATATACGACACCATATTTACACAGTCCCTTATTCTTCGATATACGACACCATATTTACACATTCCCTTATTCTTAGATATCCGACACCATATTTACACATTCCCTTATTCTTTGATATACGGACTACATACACTCCCTTATTCTTAGATATACGGACTACATACACTCCCTTATTCTTAGATATACGGACTACATACATTCCCTTATTCTTAGATATCCGACACCATATTTACACACTCCCTTATTCTTAGATATCCGACACCATATTTACACATTCCCTTATTCTTAGATATACGACACCATATTTACACAGTCCCTTATTCTTCGATATACGGACTACATACACTCCCTTATTCTTAGATATACCGACTACATACACTCCCTTATTCTTAGATATACGGACTACATACACCCCCTTAGTCTTAGATATACGGACTACACTCCAGTAAGTGGAACGATGTGTAGCAGTGCAACTATATCTATAGGCATTACGAGTTTATACATGCATCATGAACTGGAACAGACTCGAGTGTAGGCTATTTACAAATGAATACTGACATATGTATAGTAGTGTTGAGAAATCCAATTAATTCATTAATTCATTCAACGTATATTTATCGTCGTACCAAGTAGCTCTTCGGGAGTGAATCCGACCCCCCCCCCCCCGAACCGCGGTGGTGATGACCTTAGGCAAGAACATTAACTCCACATTGCTTCATCGCTCTCCCTCATGGCGATGTATTCCACCAGGACTGAGTTCTCGAGTTATGTAGTTATAGGTCAAACAGGCAGATATTGTTAAACTTGATTGGTTTTCTTTATTTTTTATAAGTTTCTCAAGCCAGTACTGTAGTCTAGGTTTTCAACTTAAGTTAATTCCGGCCCTCATCAAATGAGACAGGATCTGAATGGTTCTTAATAATTTACAAGCCAACTAGATGACTTTCTCGCTTAGAAGAATCCGATCCAAATAGTGTTCGAACCAGCAGCGGTGGAGCTTGCGTGGTGCAACGATACGATGCCCGCCCCGTAACTGATGAGCTATCTGTTCGGTGCCCACCATTACCACGTTAGTGGTGTCCTTACACTTTGCAACTTGCTCTTCACTCTTCTAAATGTCATGACATCACCACTGCAGGTTCCTATCCCACTGGGGTCGAATTAGTTTATGTGAGGGGGCTGGCTTGCGAAAGGTATGTGGTTTTACCTGGATGTGTGTCTGAAATACTGCTTGAATGTGCGCAAAGGGTCTTCCTCCACAAATAACAGCTGGTAAGTTGCAATATGAACTAAACTGTTGGTGCGACTTTAAACCACAAAAACAAAAGCCACCACCAGGATGCACAGAAAGCGATTTAAAAACTAATATTGTAAGAACGTGTTTGGAAATCGAACTTAGGGTGGTCTGTGACAGAAGTTCATGCATGCCGTTAATCACTCAGCCAGAATACCCATCCAGGGTTGTATAAAACGTACATCAGAGTTAATGGTGTGTTGACGATAATGCCATGTCGAGTTCCATTTTTTTCATGCTTCAGAACGGACAGGAAAGCATATAAAAGCCGTATTGATCTCGAATAGAAGCCATAAGACCTCCACCATTTTGGTACTTCGTTCTGGGATTTGGATGAGAAAAAAATTGAGACGGTCGTTTCACATTTGTAGCTCGGGTTAATTCTAAACCTATAAAGTAGTCACTCATTCCTAATAAAATAAAATCTTTTTCGCGTTTCCTATTTCGTTGGAAATAATTACACGGGAGTTAGACAGGACATTTTTCCATTTCGGATAACATATAAATCCAGGCAATCGGAATAGTAAATAGATATCCCACTATTTCGGATGACATTCATTTGTTCCGAAAAGACGCATGGAGTGCGGTTTCATGGTATTGAATTTTCATTTGACTGTAAATCTGTAAATTCCCAGGCTCTGAGAGTTGCGTATTAATTTGCTGCCGCTAATTGGCTGTATGGATTAAAGGGTTGTAGCAAAGTCATCGTTCGGGGGAATTAATAAACGAGTATGGCCTTTTTAATATACAAGGTCAGTAGGAACGCATTAAATGTCATACTTTAATATACAAGGTCAGTAGGAACGCATTAAATGTCATACTTCAATATACAAGGTCAGTAGGAACGCATTAAATGTCATACTTTAATATACAAGGTCAGTAGGAACGCATTAAATTTTATACTTCAATATACAAGGTCAGTAGGAACGCATTAAATGTCATACTTTAATATACAAGGTCAGTAGGAACGCATTAAATGTTATACTTCAATATACAAGGTCAGTAGGAACGCATTAAATGTCATACTTTAATATACAAGGTCAGTAGGAACGCATTAAATGTCATACTTTAATATACAAGGTTAGTAGGAACGCATTAAATTTTATACTTCAATATACAAGGTCAGTAGGAACGCATTAAATTTTATACTTCAATATACAAGGTTAGTAGGAACGCATTAAATGTCATACTTTAATATACAAGGTCAGTAGGAAACCATTAAATTTCATACTTCAATATACAAGGTCAGTAGAAACGCATTAAATTTCATACTTCAATATACAAGTTCAGTAGGAAAGCATTAAATTTCATACGTCAATATACAAGTTCAGTAGGAAAGCATTAAATTTCATACTTCAATATACAAGTTCAGTAGGAAAGCATTAAATTCCATACTTCAATATACAAGGTCAGTAGGAAAGCATTAAATTTCATACTTTAATATACAAGGTCAGTAGGAAAGCATTAAATTTCATACTTTAATATACAAGGTTAGTAGGAAAGCATTAAATTTCATACTTCAATATACAAGGTTAGTAGGAAAGCATTAAATTTCATACTTCAATATACAAGGTTAGTAGGAAAGCATTAAATTTCATACTTCAATATACAAGGTTAGTAGGAAAGCATTAAATGTCATACTTTAATATACAAGGTTAGTAGGAAAGCATTAAATTTCATACTTCAATATACAAGGTCAGTAGGAACGCATTAAATTTCATACTTCAATATACAAGGTCAGTAGGAAAGCATTAAATTTCATACTTTAATATACAAGGTCAGTAGGAAAGCATTACATTTCATACTTTAATATACAAACTGATTACAGTCGCTGGCATCAAATCACTTGCCCCTCACCGCTGCTGGTTCGAATCCTCTACTGGGGAGTATCGACTTATTTCATGTGCCGAAGCTATTCAGCTGGCTCGCGGAAGGCCGGTGGTTCTACCCGGGTATCAGCCTGCGTCTGAAAATGTGCTCGATTGAGGCACATGACCTAAGTTGTTTGCACAGAGCTAAATCCCAATAACAACATTATGGGATAAGCCATATACATGACCAATAAACACTCATTACAGTATGCCTAAAACACGCTTCTACAGTTTCTGCAAAATATAAACAGTACATAACCCGTCGTTCGAACCCCCCCCCCCCCCTCTCCCAGGGGTTCATTCTGATATGGTATGTTTGTGAACAGCCAGCTAGTTAAATAATGGTCATAAACTTCATTGCACAAGTATCTATTGTCGTCTGCTTTATGATCAGGCCGAAACGGACACCATTAGAAACATGTAGCATGTAGCTTAGTCAATGAACGAAAGGATGTAAGTTTTATCTTCATTATCGATAAGGGGCCGAGTGATTAATGCCGTTGACAAAATGGGGTTACCCTTAATGGGGCCAGGAAAGAAAAATGTATTGACATAAAACGGGCTATTCCCATACACGGGACACCCGCATACACTCGCATACACGGACACTCGCATACACTCGCATACACGACACTCGCATACACTCGCATACACGACACTCGCATACACACACTCGCATACACTCGCATACACACACCAGCATACACTCGCATACACGACACTCGCATACACTCGCATACACACACCCTCACACACTCGCATACACGACACTCGCATACACTCGCATACACGACACTCACATACACTCGCATACACGCACACCCTCACACACTCGCATACACACACTCGCATACACGACACTCGCATACACACACTCGCATACACTCGCATACACGACACTCGCATACACTCGCATACACGACACTCGCATACACTCGCATACACGCAACACCCGCATACACTCGCATACACTCGCATACACACACTCGCATACACTCGCATACACGACACTCGCATACACTAGCATACACACACTCGCATACACACACTCACATACACTCGCATACATACACCCGCATACACTCGCATACATGCACACACTCACACACTCGCATACACACACCAGCATACACTCGCATACACGACACTCGCATACACTCGCATACAACAGTACACTCGCATACACACACTCGCATACACTCACAGCATACACTCGCATACACTCACAGCATACACTCGCATACACGACACTCGCATACACACACTCGCATACACTCGCATACACTCACAGCATACACTCGCATACACACACTCGCATACACACACTCGCATACACACACTCGCATACACTAGACACTCGCATACATACACTCGCATACACTCGCATACACTCACAGCATACACTCGCATACACTCACAGCATACACTCGCATACACGACACTCGCATACACTCGCATACACTCACAGCATACACTCGCATACACACACAGCATACACTCGCATACACACACAGCATACACTCGCATACACTCGCATACACGACACTCGCATACACTCACAGCATACACTCGTACACTCGCATACACTCGCATACACACACCCGCATACACTCGCTACACTCGCATACACTGACACTCACAGCATACACTCGCATACACTCGCATACACTACACTCGCATACACTCGCATACACTCACAGCATACACTCGCATACACGACACTCGCATACACTCGCATACACTCACAGCATACACTCGCATACACACACTCGCATACACTCGCATACACGACACTCGCATACACTCGACATACACACACCTCGCATACACATCGCATACACTCACAGCATACACTCGCATACACCATCGCATACAGCATACACTCGCATACACTCACACTCGCATACACTCGCATACACTCACAGCATACACTCGCATACACGACACTCACATACACTACACTCGCATACACTAGCATACACTCGCATACACACACTCGCATACACTCGCATACACACACTCGCATACACTCACAGCATACTCGCATAACACTCGCATACACGCATACACTCGCATACACTCGCATACACACACTCGCATACACGACACTCGCATACATACACTCGCATACACACACTCGCATAACACACTCGCATACACTCACAGCATACACTCGCATACACTCGCATACACTCACACTCGCATACACTCGCATACACACACTCGCATACACTCGCATACACTCACAGCATACACACACTCGCATACACTCGCATACACTCACAGCATACACGACACTCGCATACACTCACAGCATACACTCGCATACACACACTCGCATACACTCGCATACACTCACAGCATACACACACTCGCATACACTCGCATACACACACTCGCATACACTCGCATACACACACTCGCATACACACACTCGCATACACTCACAGCATACACACACTCGCATACACTCGCATACACACACTCGCATACACTCACAGCATACACACACTCGCATACACTCGCATACACACACTCGCATACACTCGCATACACTCGCATACACTCACAGCATACACACACTCGCATACACTCGCATGCACACACTCGCATACACTCGCATACACATACACTCACAGCATACACTCGCATACACTCGCATACACACACTCGCATACACACACTCGCATACACTCGCATACACAGACACTCACAGCATACACTCGCATACACTCGCATACACACACTCGCATACACATACTCGCATACACACACTCGCATACACTCGCATACACACACTCGCATACACTCGCATACACACACTCGCATACACACACTCGCATACACACACTCGCATACACACACTCGCATACACACACTCGCATAACACACTCGCATACACTCGCATACACACACTCGCATACACTCACAGCATACACTCGCATAACACTCGCATACACTCACAGCATACACTCGCATACACACACTCGCATACACACACTCGCATAACACTCGCATACACACACTCGCATACACTCACAGCATACACACACTCGCATACACTCGCATACACTCACACTCGCATACACTCGCATACACTCACAGCATACACTCGCATACACACACTCGCATACACTCGCATACACTCACAGCATACACACACTCGCATACACTCGCATACACTCACAGCATACACACACTCGCATACACAGACACTCACAGCATACACTCGCATACACTCGCATACACACACTCGCATACACTCGCATACACGCATACTCGCATACACACACTCGCATACACTCGCATACACACACTCGCATACACTCGCATACACGACACTCGCATATACACTCGCATACACACACTCGCATACACACACTCGCATACACACACTCGCATAACACACTCGCATACACTCGCATACACTCACAGCATACACTCACATGCATACACACGCATAACACACTCGCATACACGCAACACTCGCATACACTCGCATACACACACTCGCATACACACACTCGCATAACACTCGCATACACACACTCGCATACACTCACAGCATACACACACTCGCATACACTCGCATACACTCACACTCGCATACACTCGCATACACTCACAGCATACACTCGCATACACACACTCGCATACACTGCATACACTCACACTCGCATACACACACTCGCATACACTCGCATACACTCACAGCATACACCGACACTCGCATACACTCACAGCATACACTCGCATACACACACTCGCATACACTCGCATACACACACTCGCATACACTCGCATACAATACACTCGCATACACACACTCGCATAACACTCGCATACAAGCATACACTCGCATACAAACACTAGCATACACGCAACACTCGCATACACGATACACTCGCATACACGCATACACTCGCATACACTCACAGCATACACGATACACTCGCATACACTCACAGCATACACACACTCGCATACACGCAACACTAGCATACACGATACACTCGCATACATACACTCGCATACACTCACAGCATACACACACTCGCATACACGCATACACTCGCATACACTCGCATACACACACTCGCATACACTCGCATACACACACTCGCATACACTCGCATACACTCACATGCATACACGCAACACTCGCATACACTCGCATACACTCGCATACACTCACAGCATACACTCGCATACACTCGCATACACTCACAGCATACACACACTCGCATACACTCGCATGCATACACTCGCATACACTCGCATACACGACACTCACATGCATACACTCGCATACACTCGCATACACACACTCGCATACACACACTCGCATACACTCGCATACACACACTCGCATACACTCGCATGCACACACTCGCATACACTCGCATACACAGACACTCGCATACACACACTCGCATACACGACACTCGCATACACGACACTCGCATACACGACACTCGCATACACAGACACTCGCATATACACACTCGCATACACGACACTCGCATACACGAGACACTCGCATACACACACTCGCATACACTCGCATATACACACTCGCATACACGCCACTCGCATACACGACACTCGCATACACTCGCATACACGAGACACTCGCATACACGGGACACTCGCATACACTGCATTCGCATACACGGGACACTCGCATACACTCACTCGCATACACGCATCGCATACACTCACAGCATACACGTCACTCGCATACACGCATAGCATACACGGGACACTCACATACACGACACTCGCATACACTCGCATATACGGGACACTCGCATACACTCGCATACACGGGACACTCGCATACACTCACAGCATACACGAGACACTCGCACGGCATTCGCATACACGCATGGCATACACGCACCACTCGCATACATGGCATTCACATACACGGGACACTCTCGCATACACGGGACACTCGCATACATGCATTCGCATACACTCACAGCATACACGGACATTCGCATACACTCACAGCATACACGGGAAACTCGCATACACTGGGCACTCGCATACACTCACAGCATACACGGGAAACTCGCATACACTGGGCACTCGCATACACTACACACGCATACACGTCACTCGCATACACGCATTCGCATACACTCACAGCATACACGGGTCACTCTCATACACGCATTCGCATACACGGGACACTCACATACATGACACTCACATACACTCACTCGCATACACTCGCATACACGGGACACTCGCATACACGGGACACTCGCATACATGGGACACTCGCATACACGGGACACTCGCATATATACGGTACACTCGCATACACGGGACACTCGCATACACGTGACACTCGCATACACGGGACACTCGCATACACTCGCATACACGTGACACTCGCATACACTCGCATACACGTGACACTCGCATACACTCGCATACACGGGACACTCGCATACACTCGCATACACACTCGCATACACGGACACTCACATACACTCGCATACACGAGACACTCGCATACACTCGCATACACGACACTCGCATACACGGACACTCGCATACACTCACAGTACACTCGATACACACTCGCATACACGACACTCGCATACACGACACTCGCATACACTCGCATACACTCGCATACACGACACTCGCATACACGGGACACTCGCATACACGGGACACTCGCATACACTCGCATACACTCGCATTCGCATACAACGGGACACTCGCATACACGGGACACTCGCATACACTGGGCATTCGCATACACGGGACACTCGCATACACTCACTCGCATACACGGCATTCGCATACACTGCCACACGCATACACGGGTCACTCTCGTACATGGCATTCGCATACACGGGACACTCACATACACGGGACACTCGCATACACTCGTATATACGGGACACTCGCATACACTCGCATATATACGGGACACTCACATACACGGGACACTCGCATACACGGGACACTCGCATACACTCGCATACACGGGACACTCGCATACACGGGACACTCGCATACACGGGACACTCGCATACACGGGACACTCGCACACACTGGCCACACGCATACACGAGACACTCGGCATACATGGGGCATTCGCATACACGGGGCATTGGCATACACGGACCACTTGGCATACATGGGGCATTCACATACACGGGACACTCTCGCGTACACGGGACACTCGCATACATGGGGCATTCGCAAACACTGGCCACACGTATACACGGGACATTCGCATACACTGGCCACACGCATACACGGGACACTCGCATACACTGGGCACTCGCATACACGTGACACACGCATACACGGGGCATTCGCATACACGGGACACATCGCATACACGGGTCACTCGCGTACACGGCATTCGCATACACTTGCCACACGCATACACGGGTCACTCTCGTACACGGGGCATTCGCATACACGGGACACTCACATACATGGGACATTCACATACACGGGTCACTCGCGTACACGGGACATTCACATACACGGGTCACTCGTGTACACGGGACATTCACATACACGGGACATTCGCATACACGGGTCACTCGTGTACACGGGACATTCACATACACGGGTCACTCGTGTACACGGGTCACTCGTGTACACGGGTCACTCGCATACACGGGTCACTCGTGTTCACGGGTCACTCGCATACACGGGTCACTCGTGTACACGGGTCACTCGCATACACGGGTCACTCGTGTACACGGGTCACTCGCGTACACGGGACATTCACATACACGGGTCACTCGTGTACACGGGTCACTCGCATACACGGGTCACTCGCTCGCATACACGGGTCACTCGCATACACTGCAATTTCGTTTAATGAACAGGAATGTTACTTGATGTATCAGTAACATGCTTAACTTCTTAGTACCCCAATAGCAAAAATCGTAAAAGCTCTCCATTCCCTTGATGTTTACCAAACAACATTATATACTGTTCTCAATATACCACAATACTGAATATGGCCTACGAGTTGCTCGCTCATCTTCCAGTGACACCAGAACCGCGAAAGGACAAAAATAACATGTTTAACATTAAATGCCGGATCAATGTAAATTTTTCCGTAAACTAGTCTCGGATATCCCTCGACTCCGATCCCATCCCAAATCGAATTATGATACCAAATTAGCGACCGTCGCACGTTATGCGGGCGATGATCAGAATTTCAATCTGCTATCACAACGTTTTCAGTGTGTTTTTTTCTTGTCCTATGGTGGTAACAGAGGAGAAATGCCTTAGAAGTAATACATTGGTTTTATTACGACACAAATATATCCGCTCATTAAATGCTGCTCAGTCTAAGAGACTTTGAAACCAGAAAGAATATGCTGCGCAGTCTAAGAGACTTTGAGATCAGAAAGAATATGCTGCGCAGTCTAAGAGACTTTGAGATCAGAAAGAATATGCTGCGCAGTCTAATATACTTTGAGATCAGAAAGAATATGCTGCGCAGTCTAAGAGACTTTGAGATCAGAAAGAATATGCTGCGCAGTCTAAGAGACTTTGAGATCAGAAAGAATATGCTGCGCAGTCTAAGATACTTTGAGATCAGAAAGAATATGCTGCGCAGTCTAAGAGACTTTGAAACCAGAAAGAATATGCTGCGCAGTCTAAGAGACTTTAAAACCAGAAAGAATATGCTGCGCAGTCTAAGATACTTTGAGATCAGAAAGAATATGCTGCGCAGTCTAAGAGACTTTGAGATCAGAAAGAATATGCTGCGCAGTCTAAGAGACTTTGAGATCAGAAAGAATATGCTGCGCAGTCTAAGATACTTTGAGACCAGAAAGAATATGCTGCGCAGTCTAAGATACTTTGAAACCAGAAAGAACATGCTACGCTGCCTAAGATACTTTGAGACCAGAAAGAGCGAACCCAACACGAACAATGTTCACACTATTCATTGTGGGACAATTTGCTTTCATGCTTTCAGTTTTGCAGTTTCCTATGCTTTGAACTAAAATAAGAAAGGCACAACGGTAATGTGTGTTTTACGTTTATTTATCGTCGCTACCGGTTGCCCATATGAGCGACACCTCCTGAAGGGATAAGTCATTTTAGATTTTTGGAGAATAGTGCAATGAGACACACCGTGTAAATCACCGACACGAGCTATCGGTTTTAATTCCTATGTGAACGATTTTTTAATATCATTACGGTCAGACGGGGGATTGAACCTGCCATCCCCGTAGGATCGAATCTGCGATCCCTGGATTGGCCGTCCAACGTGTTAACCACTGGAATACTGGCATGTCTGACAACGGTAACATTTTACACTGTGGGTAAATGTGCATACAACTGGGCAGTCTATACTTTGAGACAGAATAAAGCGAGATTTACACAAAGGCAATAAATGATAACATTTTAGCTGATTGGTGCATTTGTTTTCAGTAGCGTAATGATTGACATCAATAATTGAAGTGTAAATATTTGTTTTAGTTTATTTGGTATATTATTATAACGCTAGTTAAATAGCATGCACACATTTAGCTTCGTAATGATCAATTGCCTCTATATTGCCGTTCTATTCAATAATGGTGGTACCTCAACCTACGGAGTCGCAATACCAAGCAGCCGTACATCGAAGATGCCAAGGCGGAGTCGAGTCGATCCACTATCGTATATATATATATAGCATATATAATATACATAGCATATATAATATACATAGCATATATAATATACATAGCATATATAATATACATAGCATATATAATATACATAGCATATATACAACAGATACAATGGAGGATCGTGGTGCTCCATTGTCGTATAATTATAACGTACCTTATCAGAGTATCCGGAAATTATCTCCGCGGATCTCCGGCGTTCCACTGCCGTACATGGACCTCGAGGATCCCCGGCGTTCCACTGCCGTATATGGACCTCGAGGAGTCGCGGCGTTCCACTGCCGTATATGGACCTCGAGGAGTCGCGGCGTTCCACTGCCGTATATGGAACTCGAGGAGTCGCGGCGTTCCACTGCCGTATATGGACCTCGAGGATCCCCGGCGTTCCACTGCCGTATATGGACCTCGAGGAGTCGCGGCGTTCCACTGCCATATATGGACCTCGAGGAGTCGCGGCGTTCCACTGCCGTATATGGACCTCGAGGAGTCGCGGCGTTCCACTGCCGTATATGGAACTCGAGGAGTCGCGGCGTTTCACTGTCGTATATGGACCTCGAGGAGTCGCGGCGTTCCACTGCCATATATGGACCTCGAGGAGTCGCGGCGTTTCACTGCCGTATATGGACCTCGAGGAGTCGCGGCGTTCCACTGCCGTATATGGACCTCGAGGATCCCCGGCGTTCCACTGCCGTATATGGACCTCGAGGAGTCGCGGCGTTCCACTGCCGTATATGGACCTCGAGGAGTCGCGGCGTTCCACTGCCGTATATGGACCTCGAGGAGTAGCGGCGTTCCACTGCCGTATATGGACCTCGAGGATCCCCGGCGTTCCACCGCCATATATGGACCTCGATGAGTCGCGGCGCCTCACTGTCATATATCGAAGGTACCCCCACAGAGTCGAGACACTCATCGAGATAGGTCGTATATCTAAGTACAGTTCAACAGTAACTCCAACCGACTCTAATGCTTCATTATTTTAGTTTCCTATTACTTTCCAACAATCAGTTTTCTGATTAGACCTGGTAGAAAGACGATCTTGCGAACTCAAGTATGAAACTTGAATAACGACTACAACGTGTTAGACAACTCGGTCACACGTGCTCTTTATAAATGCCATTGCATAATAAGACACAGTCTTGCTAAACTGCGTGTGTGCTTGAGTGTGTGCGTGTATGGGTGTGTGCATGTGTTTGTGTGCGTAACGTGTATTTGGACGGTATACACCCTGATGTTTGATAGTATGTTGCTACATATTGACAAGCGTTGTTAATTAGAGGTTATTACATGGCTAGTCTCATATCAGCATATGTATCGACCCGAGGTAACTTGATATGATATGAAACTAGCCACGTAATAACGTTATTATTACTTTAATATGAATTTGAACGTTTCATAATCGAAATCATGCCGTTATCTATTTATGCGGATATAGTCACAATTAAATACAGGAAAACGATTGAAATATTACCACGACACTACAAACATCTATTATATGTCAAAGTTGACACACTGAGACGCTACAGGAAGTAAACAAACTAGTACCGAGTATGTATGCGTTACTTTATCAGGAACTATATATGATACGGGTTTTCTGGTTTGATACGGACTGGAAAACACAGCATATCAACCTGGTTTTATACAAATTTATTTTAGCTCGATTGCGAAACAAGTTCTTTCAACTACTAGTATATTAATCACTCTCGAGACCTCATTCCTGCTGGAATCCATCGCCACGAGGGAGAGAGAAGAGGCAACGTGGAATTTAAATACCTTGCCTAAGGGCACAATCGTAACGGCTCCAGTGGCGTTCGAACTCCGGACCTTTCGCACCTGAAGCGAACGCGCATCCACCGCGCTATCACGTCTTCCACATGGAAGTAGATAGTATTGTGGTAGGCAAATAACGATACAAGATAGGCAAACATTCATATCTAAGTAATACATACTAGTATTCAATATACAGTCAACCCTGTGTTAGTGGTCACCTCTATTAAACAACCAACCTGCATTAAGCAGCCAATTTCCGTATTCCCAATAAGTTGTTTTATTATACATTTGACCTCTATTAAGCAGCCACCTATGCTAAGCAGCCACATTCTGTGATTCCCTTGGCTGGCTGGCACGTTTGACTGTAGTATATTCCGCTCCCATGGTGCATACTTTAAAAGTACACACATACACACATACCCCGTTTGACCCTGCCCAGTCGTTCAGATGGGACTTTAAGCCGAGGTCTCGTGTCGGTGTTTTACACCGTGCACGTAAAAGAACCAGAGGAGATTCTGGAATGGGTCTCTGTTTGTATCATTACACTCTCCTCCAAAATCTAAAATGACTAATATCTTAAGAAGGCGTCGCTCATATGGACAACCGGTACCGACGATAAATAAACTGAAAACACACATACAAGCTATTTAACACATCATTCCAGTGAATTGAATATATACTTTACAATTTCCGATTTCTATTTACAGGTCGAATCGTTAGGTTCGGAACACATCAAGGAATACAAGCGCGTTGCCATTGTCGATGATTTCTTTGACATTATCTATGGCGTGCATGTGGAGATGGACGGTAGGGGAGGTAAACATGCGGGCCAGAAGAGGACATACCGAGCAGTAAGTATCTATCGCCGCTCTTCAAACGTATCGGCGACGCCTCCAGATATACACCAGTCATTTACTTTTATAGAGTGAAGTGGTGATTTCATACCATATTGAATGAAACGAGTTTCATAAAATATGATTATCACATTACCATATTAACAACAACCATTAATTGGGAAAAACTGTTCTGTTTGCCAGTATATATGTGAGCCTTATTACATCTCAAGACGGATCTGTAGTCCAGTGGTAACACGCTGGACTGGTAATCCAAGGATCGCAGGTTCGATCCCCCGTCTGACCCTAATAAAATTAACAGTCTTTCAGATGGGACGTTAAACCGAGGTCTCCTCGTGTCGGTGCTTTACACCGTGCACGTAAAAGAACAAGAGGTGATTCTGGAATTGGTCTCTGTCTGCATCATGCACTATCCTCCAACATCTAAAATAACTAATCTCTTCAGGAGGCGTCGCTCATATTGGCAACCGGTAGCGACGATAAATAAACGTAATACACTATGAATGCAATCAGTAGTGTGCATCTGTACGTCGTAGTAAATGTCAATCAAATTAGTCCACGCAATTAATCGACACAATACTTCTAATCTCTATATTCTACTAGTGCATATTTAGCACTTTATTGATTTATTAAACAGTTGAATTTCAACAAATAATGTATGATCACACACCATATGTCGAATGTGCCGCGACCAAACATAATCATTCCTTATTACACGTGTGTACATACAAACCATATGTCGAATGTGTCAGCAAGCTGTGATGCCGCGACCAAACAGAAACATTCCTTATTACACGTGTGTACATACAAACCATATGTCGAATGTGTCAGCAAGCTGTCATGCCGCGACCAAACAGAAACATTCCTTATTACACGTGTGTACATACAAACCATATGTCGAATGTGTCAGCAAGCTGTCATGCCGCGACCAAACAGAAACATTCCTTATTACACGTGTGTACATACAAACCATATGTCGAATGTGTCAGCAAGCTGTGATGCCGCGACCAAACAGAAACATTCCTTATTACACGTGTGTACATACAAACCATATGTCGAATGTGTCAGCAAGCTGTGATGCCGCGACCAAACAGAAACATTCCTTATTACACGTGTGTACATACAAACCATATGTCGAATGTGTCAGCAAGCTGTGATGCCGCGACCAAACAGAAACATTCCTTATTACACGTGTGTACATACAAACCATATGTCGAATGTGTCAGCAAGCTGTGATGCCGCGACCAAATAGAAACATTCCTTATTACACTTGTGTACATACAAACCATATGTCGAATGTGTCAGCAAGCTGTGATGCCGCGACCAAACAGAAACATTCCTTATTACACGTGTGTACATACAAACCATATGTCGAATGTGTCAGCAAGCTGTGATGCCGCGACCAAACAGAAACATTCCTTATTACACGTGTGTACATACAAACCATATGTCGAATGTGTCAGCAAGCTGTCATGCCGCGACCAAACAGAAACATTCCTTATTACACGTGTGTACATACAAACCATATGTCGAATGTGTCAGCAAGCTGTGATGCCGCGACCAAACAGAAACATTCCTTATTACACGTGTGTACATACAAACCATATGTCGAATGTGTCAGCAAGCTGTGATGCCGCGACCAAACAGAAACATTCCTTATTACACGTGTGTACATACAAAATATGATGATCGTATTACACAGAGTACAAGCAAAATGATGTGGCAATAGAAGATACAGAAGATGCCATTGATTCATGGTTATAAAACTTTTCTCCAATCTCAAAACTCAGTCTCAATCGTCTGATTGGTTCGGCTGACAATAACACTGAGAATCAACCAATCAGATCACTTATAACCTCGGGGCCAGATGCATTATTGACTACGTATATGTAGATACACCGGACCTCAGTTCTCGTGTCATACGACAAACATAGTGGGACCGAGGATCGAAATCACGACCCCTGCAATGTTGTCAGTTCTCTGCAGAATGGAAACGAATTAAATTACAAGATAAAACGGGGTTACCCTGCAAGCGTTCAGCAGACCCGTCAGCATACATCTGGTACAGACAAGCGCCTGTCCTATACAAACACTCAGCACAATTCCTATTGTGTGTTTTACGTTTATTTATCGTCGCTACCGGTTGCCCATATGAGCGACGCCTACTGAAGAGATTAGTCATTTTAGAGGATAGTGCAATGATACAGACCCATTCCAGAATCTACTCTGGTTCTTTTACGTGTACGGTGTACAGCACCGACACGAGATCTTTGTTTAATGTCCCATCTGAAAGACTGTTAATTGTATTAGTTTCAGACGGGGGATTGAACCTGCGATCCCTGGATTACCAGTCCAGCGTGTTACCACTGGACTATAGATCCGTCTGTCACAATACCTAATCGGTCGTCTGATGTTTTATAATATTGGGAGTCAAACTAATACTCTTACAATATCATTCAAATATTCTCATTTAATGCATTTTTTTCCATACAGCAATCTATTGCCATCTGTAATAAACAGCAATATATTGCCATCTGTAATAAACAGCAATATATTGCCATCTGTAATAAACAGCAATCTATTGCCATCTGTAATAAACAGCAATCTATTGCCATCTGTAATAAACAGCAATCTATTGCCATCTGTAATAAACAGCAATATATTGCCATCTGTAATAAACAGCAATAAGGAATTGTGTTGAGTATTCACATAGTGTAAACGATTAGGAATTGTGTTGAGTGTATATTCACATAGTGTAAACGATTAGGAATTGTGTTGAGTGTATATTCACATAGTGTAAACGATTAGGAATTGTGTTGAGTGTATATTCACATAGTGTAAACGATTAGGAATTGTGTTGAGTGTATATTCACATAGTGTAAACGATTAGGAATTGTGTTGAGTGTATATTCACATAGTGTAAACGATTAGGAATTGTGTTGAGTGTATATTCACATAGTGTAAACGATTAGGAATTGTGTTGTATGAACACAATTGAATCGGAATTCCATTTTTTACTGGTCTGCCCCAACTACAGGATTTAAGGATAAGGTACTTTAAACCATTTTTCTGAGATTAACCAAACCTAAATAAGTTTGCGTCACTGTTAAATTCGACCTCTAAAATTGTAATAAATAATTTGTCAAAATAATCTCTACTTTGCAAATAGGATTATAGAGTTTCTGTCTGAAAGAGTTTGGTCAAAGAACATGATTGTCTAATATGTATTATCTATATTTGTATATGACCTTCAAAAAATGGTATCTTTTTCATGTCTTCTCTTATAATTGGTATACATCTATAAACATTGTCATAATATTCTATGTGGAATAAAGTGTTCGGTATTGGTATTGGTATATTCGATTCACTAGCAAATAATGCAACAAGTTAAAGCTATAGTGTAAAGGGAGATAATACGAACAGCGAATACACATATTGTTTAGTAGAGTCGTCGGATTTGTCCTCAAACGCGTCGTTATATTCTTAACGATTGTATTAAATGTTCTATAGAACATTAGCGTTCTTCGTTCATTTAATGTCAGATTTTCCTAAATAGTGTTATCATGCAGTGCCTAAGTCAGAATCTGAAAATAACCGAAGTGATACCCCCCCCCCCCACGGATTATGTTTGTGCATGCTTGTCTGTGCATTCTGACGGCAGTTTTATTCGTTTTCCTATATACCTGTCGTTACTTGCAAAATTCTAACCTCATTTGCCTCGGTGTGGCTACTGGCCTGTCATATGGAGCCCCGCTTCCATTTGCCTCGGTGTGGCTACTGGCCTGTCATATGGAGACCCGCTTCCATTAACTACGTTTAATATACATTCCGCTAAACGTGGTAGGGCCTAACCATTGAGACGCTTTTGATTGGTTAACGTACTAGTGTGACGTGAAATATCGCACGCGTTTCTATTGCGTTAGTTATAATAGCGCGCAGTGCATTTCTAACGTCACTTTTCCTTTAATTGAAACGAAGCCACGTAACTACCAGGCTTAACACTACTTGTGTACAATTTATGGTCATTTACAGTCTCTAAACCAGCAGAATATGCAATGTAATAATAATTTAATAATAATAATAATAATAAAGACTTTAATCTACCATAAGGCCCTCAACATCAAACGCAATAAAAAATATAGAAATATAAGTGAAAACTGCACATATGTGTGTGGAATTATATAGTAATGTTAAGTGTGGAATTATATAGTAATGTTAAGTGTGGAATTATATAGTAATGTTAAGTGTGGAATTATATAGTAATGCTAAAGCTGAAAAGTAGTGACCATAAAAAACGGGAAAACAGGAATTATGGATATCCAAAAATCGAATTATGGATATCCATAAATGCTGCATAAATAGCAAAATAGCCTGGAATTATGGATATCCATAAATGCTGCATAAATAGCAAAATAGCCTGGAATTATGGATATCCATAAATCTAATTATGGATATCCATAAATAACGAATAAATAGCAAAACGGCGCCCCATAAATGCGGATGTAGGACATTAGGACGTATTCTTTCCTATCACGCGAGGCTGTTACTATATTCCTAATGGCGTGTGTTTCTTGTTATATTTAGATAGCGGAGACGTATTCCTTCCTATCACGCGAGGCTGTTACTATATTCCTAATGGCGTGTGTTTCTTGTTATATTTAGATAGCGGAGACGTATTCCTTCCTACCGCGTGAGGCTGTTACTATATTCCTAATGGCGTGTGTTTCTTGTTATATTTAAATAGCGGAGACGTATTCCTTCCTATCACGCGAGGCTGTTACTATATTCCTAATGGCGTGTGTTTCTTGTTATATTTAGATAGCGGAGACGTATTCCTTCCTACCGCGTGAGGCTGTTACTATATTCCTAATGGCGTGTGTTTCTTGTTATATTTAGATAGCGGAGACGTATTCCTTCCTATCACGCGAGGCTGTTACTATATTCCTAATGGCGTGTGTTTCTTGTTATATTTAGATAGCGGAGACGTATTCCTTCCTACCGCGTGAGGCTGTTACTATATTCCTAATGGCGTGTGTTTCTTGTTATATTTAGATAGCGGAGACGTATTCCTTCCTATCACGCGAGGCTGTTACTATATGCCTAATGGCGTGTGTTTCTTGTTATATTTAGATAGCGGAGACGTATTCCTTCCTACCGCGTGAGGCTGTTACTATATGCCTAATGGCGTGTGTTTCTTGTTATATTTAGATAGCGGAGACGTATTCCTTCCTACCGCGTGAGGCTGTTACTATATTCCTAATGGCGTGTGTTTCTTGTTATATTTAGATAGCGGAGACGTATTCCTTCCTACCGCGTGAGGCTGTTACTATATTCCTAATGGCGTGTGTTTCTTGTTATATTTAGATAGCGGAGACGTATTCCTTCCTACCGCGTGAGGCTGTTACTATATTCCTAATGGCGTGTGTTTCTTGTTATATTTAGATAGCGGAGACGTATTCCTTCCTATCACGTGAGGCTGTTACTATATGCCTAATGGCGTGTGTTTCTTGTTATATTTAGATAGCGGAGACGTATTCCTTCCTATCACGCGAGGCTGTTACTATATGCCTAATGGCGTGTGTTTCTTGTTATATTTAGATAGCGGAGACGTATTCCTTCCTACCGCGTGAGGCTGTTACTATATTCCTAATGGCGTGTGTTTCTTGTTATATTTAGATAGCGGAGACGTATTCCTTCCTACCGCGTGAGGCTGTTACTAGATTCCTAATGGCGTGTGCTGATTGTCAGAAACGAATGCATATTGGGACAGACACAATATCCAAACATAACAACAACAACAATAACAACGACAAATCACCGGTACCTCCTCGCTTGAACGGACTGACCGGGCACCATCCACATATCATAGACTTCAGGTACATTTTATATCTAAGTACAGTATTCAATATCAGATGAACTAAGTTTAACCTTAACTATCTACTGTGTGGATATATAGCGCAGTGGTAGCGCGTTGCCGAGTTGCTGAGATTGCTGTGGTGTCGAATAACCCGCCTGCACGCACTTCCGGTGTAAGACCAAGTATTCAACTTCCGCCAGAGACTGACACCATATAGCAATTCACATATATCACCAGTTATCAAATATCTCTCATTATTATGTGAATATAATCTCTTTTATCTCTCTTACATATAATACGTTGTATTCGAGATTTGTTTCCCTTGAGCGGAATATACATTTGATTAACAATGGCTAAAAAGAAGTGATCTTCGCTTTCTCGCCATTATTATCGTCTTTTTCTTCTCCAGTTTTTCTTGTTTTGAAATGTCTAGATACATTTACAGGTTTGTTCCGTAGATAACAAATACATGTCTTCCTTATCTTGCTATTAACGTGTTTGTAAATATACGAATAGGAGAAGCTAGTTAACTTGCGATGCAATCATATGGTGTGTAATTTACAACAAATGTATATGTTTAAAGCGACAGTATAGGTGAGAATTGCAAATGTTTACAGAATGTAATTTCCTACTTCATGGTATAACTTTTTTTAAATAGTTGCTACATACTCTGAACAGATGGATCTGCAGTCCAGTGGTAACAGGTTGGACTGATAATCCATGGGTCGCAGGTTCGATCACCTGTCTGACCCTAATAAAATTAATAGTCTTTCAGATGGGACTATACACAAAGGTCTCGTGTCGGTGCTTTACACCGTGCACGTAAAAGAACCAGAGGAGACTCTGGAATGGGTCTCTGTCTGTATCATTGCACTATCCTCCAAAATCTAAAATGACTAATCTCTTCAGGAGGCGTCGCTGATATGGGCAACCGGTAGCGACGATAAATAAACGTAAAACACCACTACATACTCTCAGTGGTTCAATTAATAAACAACCGTCGTATACGACGTTTGTTGACATAACACAATAATGTAAATCAATATACATGCAACGAGTCTATCCCGAATAACAAGACGCATGGTACAGAATTACCGTTATATCTCACCCGTTGTGCCTATGCATATTTATATTTCGACTTATCTGGTTTCACGTATCGCTAAACGACAATATCAGACTCAAATAATAAACAGACATCCATTCAGGAGTTTGGCTGATGGTTGTATGAAACACTACTTTCACTTTTGTTTGTAGACCGCTGAACCACTGTTTATTGAAAGTTAGTGGTTGAATTATTTCGGAAGAATATGTCATAGCAATGCTATTTATAAGCAAACTGCTTTTTGCGATGTACTGTCGCTTTAAAAGATGTAGTAGAAAACGTATGGGCGTATAGTCAGTACACATTAAGTACAGTGCTTTGACAACTGTTTAATGTATGTGACTAGTCCACGACCCTTGCATACCAACAAGGGGAATGAGTGGCCACGCTGTTAGGTCGTTGTCATCAACCCTCTTGCCCCTCGCCTCGGTAAGTTCTAATCCCATTGGAGGTGTCGAATTCTTTCATATGGGGAAGCTATCCAGCTGGGAAGTCGGTGGTTCTACCCCGGCGGTACGCAGAAGGTCCCTTGTTATATTGGGCACCGAGTCTGAAATATTAAAGTGTTTGTTCGGTTAAAAAACTAAAACCAAAATACACCAACACAGAAACAATACAATACAATACATACAAGACATTATATCCGGTGGTATACATCGCCAAGAGGGAGGTGGGTGAGGCAATGTGGATTGAAGTATCTTGTCTCAGAACACCACCGTAGTTCTGACAGGCTCGAACGCACAACCTCTCGGTTTCAAGGCGAAAACATTTTCCATTACACCACGAAGGCTCCACGTCTTTCTTGCATCTATAGACAAACCTGTCTTAAGCAGCCAGTCAAGGGAATTACAGAAATTGGCTGCCTAACACAGGTGGCTGCTTAATACACATCAACCGTATAAAACAAAACACCATATTGCGAAGCATGAAACTGGCTGCTTAATACAGGTTGGCTGTTTAATAGAAGTGACCACTAACACAGGTTTGACTGTAATTATTAACATCATGTCTGTATTGATTACCTTGCAGATCAGTATTCGTTGATTATTTTCAGCGTGCCTATAACTCAAACATATCTGAATCACATGCGGAACAACGGTTACCTCCCCTCACACGAATGTATGGATGATGAGGTATTACACTGGTGTCTCTAGTTTTGTCGTGACCGTGTGCATGTTTATTTAAATGTTCTTTAACAAATGTTGTTTTGGGTTTTGAACCCGAAAGCATTTGCCCAGACCCCAAGCGTCTGTGGCTTATTCCGCAGCGTTAATATGTTGTTTTGTAACATACATGTACTATGCACATTTTAAGGGAATTTTTCTCTCGTGTATGCAACTTATTCTTCAAGCTCGTGCTAAACTGAAGACACAGTTTAGAATGCATAACGCACAAGCAGTCTAGATTGCATAGCTTATACTGCACTCTCGGGCTACGACCCTGTAGAAGCAGTCTATATTGCATAACTTATACTGCACTCTCGGGCTACGACCCTGTAGAGGCAGTCTATATTGCATAACTTATACTGCACTCTCGGGCTACGACCCTGTAGAGGCAGTCTATATTGCATAACTTATACTGCACTCTCGGGCTACGACCCTGTAGAGGCAGTCTATATTGCATAACTTATACTGCACTCTCGGGCTACGACCCTGTAGAGGCAGTCTATATTGCATAACTTATACTGCACTCTCGGGCTACGACCCTGTAGAGGCAGTCTATATTGCATAACTTATACTGCACTCTCGGGCTACGACCCTGTAGAGGCAGTCTATATTGCATAACTTATACTGCACTCTCGGGCTACGACCCTGTAGAGGCAGTCTATATTGCATAACTTATACTGCACTCTCGGGCTACGACCCTGTAGAGGCAGTCTATATTGCATAACTTATACTGCACTCTCGGGCTACGACCCTGTAGAGGCAGTCTATATTGCATAGCTTATACTGCACTCTCGGGCTACGACCCTGTAGAGGCAGTCTATATTGCATAGCTTATACTGCACTCTAGGGCTACGACCATGTAGAGGCAGTCTATATTGCATAACTTATACTGCACTCTTGGGCTGCGACCCTGTAGAGAGGCAGTCTATATTGCATAACTTATACTGCACTCTCGGGCTACGACCCTGTAGAGATGCAGTCTATATTGCATAGCTTATACTGCACTCTCGGGCTACGACCCTGTAGAGGCAGTCTATAGTGCATAACTTATACTGCATTCGTGGGCTACGGCCCTGAAGAAGCAGACTAGATTGCATAACTTATACTGTACTCTCGGACTACGGTCCTGTATAAGAGGTGTAGATAACTTATGGCGTACCCCCGAGTGGCTACGTACCTGGGGAAGCAGTCTAGATGGCATCATACTGTGGTATGGGCCTACGACACTCGAGAAGCAGGGTAAATAACTAACGGTGTACTCTCTGGCTACGGCCCTGGTCGGTAAGCAGTCTAGAATGCATATCATATACTACACTCTCTGGCTACGGCCTTGGATATGCAGACTGTCCTACATATCCTATACTATACTCGCTAGCTACGACCTGGAGATAGATGCAGACTGTGTTACATACCCTATATTGTACTCGCTAGCTACGGCCCTGGAGATAGATGCCGACTGTGTTACATATCCTATACTGTACTCGCTAGCTACGTCCCTGGAGATAGATGCAGACTGTGTTACATACCATATACTGTATTCGCTAGCTACGACCTGGAGATAGATGCAGACTGTGTTACATATCCTGTACTCGCTAGCTACGGCCCTGTAGATAGATGCAGACTGTGTTACATATCCTATACTGTACTCGCTAGCTACGACCCTGGATATGCCGACTGTGTTACATATCCTATAATGTACGCACTAGCTACGGCCCTGGAGATAGATGCAGACTGTGTTACATATCCTATACTGTACTCGCTAGCTACGGCCTGGAGATAGATGCAGACTGTGTTACATACCCTATACTGTACTCGCTAGCTACGGCCTGGAGATAGATGCAGACTGTGTTACATATCCTATACTGTACTCGCTAGCTACGGCCCTGGAGATAGATGCAGACTGTGTTACATATCCTATACTGTACTCGCTAGCTACGGCCCTGGAGATAGATGCAGACTGTGTTACATATCCTATACTGTACTCGCTAGCTACGACCCTGGATATGCCGACTGTGTTACATATCCTATACTGTACGCGCTAGCTACGGCCCTGGATATAGATGCAGACTGTGTTACATATCCTATACTGTACTCGCTAGCTACGGCCCTGGAGATAGATGCAGACTGTGTTACATATCCTATACTGTACTCGCTAGCTACGACCCTGGATATGCCGACTGTGTTACATATCCTATACTGTACGCGCTAGCTACGGCCTGGAGATAGATGCAGACTGTGTTACATATCCTATACTGTACTCGCTAGCTACGGCCCTGGAGATAGATGCAGACTGTGTTACATATCCTATACTGTACTCGCTAGCTACGGCCCTGGAGATAGATGCAGACTGTGTTACATATCCTATACTGTACTCGCTAGCTACGGCCCTGGAGATAGATGCAGACTGTGTTGCATATCCTATACTGTACTCGCTAGCTACGACCTGGAGATAGATGCAGACAGTGTTACATATCATATACTGTACTCGCTAGCTACGACCTGGAGATAGATGCAGACTGTCCTACATACCCTATGCTGTATTAGCTAGCTACGGCCTGGAGATAGATGCAGACTGTGTTACATATCATATACTGTACTCGCTAGCTACGGCCCTGGAGATAGATGCAGACAGTGTTACATATCCTATACTGTACTAGCTAGCTACGGCCCTGGATATGCAGACTGTGTTACATATCCTATTCTGTACTCGCTAGCTACGGCCCTGGATATGCAGACTGTGTTACATATCCTATACTGTACTCGCTAGCTACGGCCCTGGATATGCAGACTGTGTTACATACCCTATACTGTACTCGCTAGCTACGGCCCTGGATATGCAGACTGTGTTACATATCATATACTGTACTCGCTAGCTACGGCCCTGGAGATAAATGCAGACTGTGTTACATATCCTATACTGTACTAGCTAGCTACGGCCCTGGATATGCAGACTGTGTTACATATCCTATACTGTACTCGCTAGCTACGGCCCTGGATATGCAGACTGTGTTACATACCCTATACTGTACTCGCTAGCTACGGCCCTGGATATGCAGACTGTGTTACATATCCTATACTGTACTCGCTAGCTACGGCCCTGGAGATAGATGCAGACTGTGTTACATATCCTATACTGTACTCGCTAGCTACGGCCTGGAGATAGATGCAGACTGTCCTACATATCCTATACTGTACTCGCTAGCTACGGCCCTGGAGATAGATGCAGACTGTGTTACATATCCTATACTGTACTCGCTAGCTACGGCCCTGGAGATAGATGCAGACAGTGTTACATATCCTATACTGTACTCGCTAGCTACGGCCCTGGAGATAGATGCAGACTGTGTTACATATCCTATATTGTACTCGCTAGCTACGGCCCTAGATATGCAGACTGTGTTACATATTCTATACTGTACTCGCTGGCTACGGCCCTGGGGAAGCAGTCTAAGTTGCAGATGTGAGAGATATAATGGTATAATTATTACATGTTTCATTGTTGTGTTGTGTTTGTACATTCATTGTAGTATAAGTATATAGAAACTTGTTTGTTTCCGAAATTATATTAAATATTAATATTATTTTATGGTAACAGTTGGACATTCCGTGAATTAAAAACGCACGTTTTCTGTTATAGTAACCAACTAGCAAGCACTCAACGTAATTGGGACATATATATTATGTGTTGGCCTTTTAATAGTGGTTACAGTGAAGATGACCCCTCAAAAACACGGGGACTTGGGAAGGTATTTCCTGTATAAATGACGTAGAACACCAAGTCCACACTAAAACCAACCGTCAGTAATAACGTTTTCTGTTTTATTTCGTGTGTGATGTCGAAATGAGTTATCATTCACCATTCATGGTATATTAATTTGAAAGAATAAGGTTGTTCGAAAGGATAGTTTTATTTTCATCACAATATTGTTCAAATACATTGTTTTAGACTTAATCGGATAACTACTAGCATAAATATTCAAGATCAAGACCACTATTATATATGGTCTCACCATCTTGACAGAACAAGGTTTAATTTCTAGTGAAAGTAAACGGAACACGTGTATGACTGTGTGCTGTATCATGCCACGTAAAGCCATGGACATGCCATGTAAAGCCATGGACATGCCCCGTAAAGCCATGGACATGCCATGTAAAGCCATGGACATACCACGTAAAGCCATGGACATGCCATGTAAAGCCATGGACATGCCCCGTAAAGCCATGGACATGCCCCGTAATGCCATGGACATACCACGTAAAGCCATGGACATACCCCGTAAAGCCATGTACATACCACGTAAAGCCATGGACATACCACGTTAAGCCATGTACATACCACGTAAAGCCATGAACATGCCCCGTAAAGCCATGGACATACCACATACAGCCATGGACATACCCCGTAAAGCCATGGACATGCCCCGTAAAGCCATGGACATGCACCGTAAAGCCATGGACATACCCCGTAAAGCCATGTACATACCACGTAAAGCCATGGACATACCACGTAAATCCATGTACATACCACGTAAAGCCATGTACATACTACGTAAAGCCATGGACATACCACGTAAAGCCATGTACATACCACATAAAGCCATGGACATACCCCGTAAAGCCATGGACATGCCCCGTAAAGCCATGGACATGCACCGTAAAGCCATGGACATACCACGTAAAGCCATGGACATGCCACGTAAAGCCATGGACATGCCACGTAAAGCCATGGACATGCCCCGTAAAGTCATGGACATGCCACGTAAAGCCATAGACATGCCACGTAAAGCCATGGACATGCCCCGTAAAGTCATGGACATACCATGTAAAGCCATAGACATGCCACGTAAAGAGTAAACACGCCGTAACATCTCATGTCAGGGAGTTCATATATTCTACTACTACTGGTATTGTTGCTGCTGCTGCTACTACTATTGGTATTGTTGCTGCTGCTACTACTAATGGTAGTGTTGCTGCTGCTACTACTACTGGTATTGTTGCTGCTGCTGCTACTACTATTGGTATTGTTGCTGCTGCTACTACTACTGGTATTGTTGCTGCTGCTACAACTACTGGTATTGTTGCTGCTGTTACTACTGCTGCTGCTGCAATTGATGTTACTGCTGGTGGTGTTGCTGTTACTACTGCTACTGCTGCAATTGATGTTACTGCTGGTGGTGCTGCTGTTACTACTACTACCACTGCTGCTGCTGTTGCTTATGATGATGCCGCTACTACTGCTACCACTGCTACTGCTCATGTAGCTTCTGCAGCAGCCACCACCCACCACAACCACCACCACCACTATTACTACTGTTGCTAGCCTACTACTGCTGCTACTGCTGCTAGCCTACTACTGCTGCTAGCCTACTACTGCTGCTACTGCTGCTACTACTACTGCTGCTACTACTACTGCTGCTACTACTACTGCTGCTACTACTACTGCTGCTACTACTACTGCTGCTAGCCTACTACTGCTGCTAGCCTACTACTGCTGCTAGCCTACTACTGCTGCTAGCCTACTACTGCTGCTAGCATACTACTGCTGCTAGCCTACTACTGCTGCTCGCCTACTACTGCTGCTAGCCTACTACTGCTGCTACTGCTGCTAGCCTACTACTGCTGCTAGCCTACTACTGCTGCTAGCTTACTACTGCTGCTAGCCTACTACTACTACTGCTACTACTACTACTGCTGCTGCTAGCCTACTACTGCTGCTAGTCTACTACTGCTGCTAGCCTACTACTGCTGCTAGCCTACTACTGCTGCTAGCCTACTACTGATGCTAGCCTACTACTGCTGATACGGCTGCTAGCCTACTACTGCTGCTAGCCTACTACTGCTGATACTGCTGCTAGCCTACTACTGCTGCTAGCTTACTAGTGCTGCTACTAATGATGCTAGCCTACTACTGCTGCTAGCCTACTACTGCTGCTACTACTACTGCTGCTAGCCTACTACTGCTGCTAGCCTACTACTGCTGCTAGCATACTACTACTGCTAGCCTACTACTGCTGCTAGCCTACTACTGCCGATTATGCTGCTAGCCTACTACTGCTGCTACTACTACTAGCCTATTACTCCTGTTACTAGCCTACTACTACTGTTAATTTCCTACTACTGCTGCTAGCCTACTACTGCTAATACTGGTGCTAGCCTACTATTGCTACTAGCCTACTACTGCTGCTAGCCTACTATTGCTGCTACTGCTGCTAGCCTACTACTGCTAATAGCCTACTACTACTGCGACTAGCCTTCTACTACTGCTAATAGCTTACTACTGCTACTAGCCTACTACTACTGTTACTAGCCTACTGCTACTAGCCTACTACTGCTGCTACTGCTGCTACTACTACTGCTGCTACTACTACTGCTGCTACTACTACTGCTGCTACTACTACTGCTGCTAGCCTACTACTGCTGCTAGCCTACTACTGCTGCTAGCCTACTACTGCTGCTAGCCTACTACTGCTGCTAGCATACTACTGCTGCTAGCCTACTACTGCTGCTCGCCTACTACTGCTGCTAGCCTACTACTGATGCTAGCCTACTACTGCTGCTACTGCTGCTAGCCTACTACTGCTGCTAGCCTACTACTGCTGCTAGCCTACTACTGCTGCTAGCCTACTACTACTACTGCTACTACTACTACTGCTGCTAGCCTACTACTGCTGCTAGCCTACTACTGCTGCTAGCCTACTACTGCTGCTAGCCTACTACTGCTGCTAGCCTACTACTGCTGCTAGCCTACTACTGCTGCTAGCCTACTACTGTTGATACGGCTGCTAGCCTACTACTGCTGCTAGCCTACTACTGCTGATACTGCTGCTAGTCTACTACTGCTGCTAGCTTACTATTGCTGCTACTAATGCTGCTAGCCTACTACTGCTGCTAGCCTACTACTGCTGCTACTACTACTGCTGCTAGCCTACTACTGCTGCTAGCCTACTACTGCTGCTAGCATACTACTACTGCTAGCCTACTACTGCTGCTAGCCTACTACTGCCGATTATGCTGCTAGCCTACTACTGCTGCTACTACTACTAGCCTATTACTCCTGTTACTAGCCTACTACTACTGTTAATTTCCTACTACTGCTGCTAGCCTACTACTGCTAATACTGGTGCTAGCCTACTATTGCTACTAGCCTACTACTGCTGCTAGCCTACTATTGCTGCTACTGCTGCTAGCCTACTACTGCTGCTAGCCTACTATTGCTGCTACTGCTGCTAGCCTACTACTGCTAATAGCCTACTATTACTGCGACTAGCCTTCTACTACTGCTAATAGCTTACTACTGCTACTAGCCTACTACTACTGTTACTAGCCTACTGCTACTAGCCTACTACTACTGCTGCTACTGCTGCTACTAGCCTGCTACTGATGCTAATAGCCTACTACTACTGCTAATAGCCTACTACTACTGCTGCTAGCCTACTACTACTGCTACTAGCCTACTACTGCTGCTACTAGCCTACTACTGCTGCTACTAGCCTACTACTGCTGCTGCTAGCCTACTACTACTGCTAATAGCCTACTACTACTGCTAATAGCCTACTACTGCTGCTACTAGCCTACTACTGCTGCTGCTAGCCTACTACTACTGCTACTAGCCTACTACTGCTGCTAGCCTACTACTACTGTTACTAGCCTATTACTACTGCTAATAGCCTACTACTACTGCTACTAGCCTACTACTACTGTTACTAGCCTACTACTACTGCTAATAGCCTACTACTACTGCTACTAGCCTACTACTGCTGCTACTGCTGCTAATACAACATATATTTACTACGCGTATGACCAGAGTTGTAATAATTATTTACGGTTCTATATTACGAGAAACTGTAAAGTTTAAATGTTAAGAAAGCATATTTCATATTCTAATTAAATATCGTGTAACAGCTTTCAGTGCGTCAACCTGTTTTTACATTTAGACACGTTTCTACATATCAGTAGGGAACCGACAAGCTGTCATCGGTCTATTAAAATTATTCTTTATCTATTTTCCTCAGCGGTACCTGTATATGCTTATTGTGTGTGTGTTTGTGTTTTACGTTTAGTCGCTACCGGTTGCCCATATGAGCGACGCCTCCTGAAGAGATTAGTAATTTTAGATTTTGGAGGATAGTGCAATGATACAGACAGAGACCCATTCCAGAGTCTCCTCTGGTTCTTTTACGTGCACGGTGTAAAGCACCGACACGGCCTCATCTGAAAGACTGTTAATAGTATTAGGGTCAGTCGGGGAATCGAACCTGCGATCCCTGGATTACCAGTCCAGCGTGTTACCACTGTACTACAGATCCGTCTGCTTATTAATGTGTGAGAGACAGAAATATGAATAAATATTCCGCTCGCCCACATGGTTCGCCAGCGGCGAGGGTACTATTTAACCCTTTCCTTCATAGAGATTTAGGTTAATATACTATTATATCTCCATACAAATGACAGCCATTTAGCTACCATGCAGTGGATAAGTAGTGGCCATACCTATCCCTCCTCCATAGATATTACTGGGACTACATGAGATTCTGGCCTTTATTATGAACATTGGTTTGGCTACTACATTGTCAATGTATCTCGTATTGGTAATGGCGCCAAGAGGTGCTTCTATGAGGGAAAGGGTTAAGTATTTAAGCTCAATCATCAACTACGAATAATTCTTAGCACTATATGACTAGACGGGGCAGTGATCCAGTCGCACGTTGGACTGCGAATGCAGGGACCCCGCATCTGACCGTAATAATATTAATATTGGCTCTCCGATTAGCGCTCGCTTCTCACCAATGCAACCCGGGTTCGATCCTCGGACTGGGAAGTATGTGAGATGGTACGGTGGTCGCCAGATCGGACAGGTGGGTTTTCTCCTGGTACTCCGGTTTCCTCCCACACGAATGACCACATTTACGCTTTCATCCGCGCCAACGAGAGTGATTAACATAAGTTGTTAAAACTTGCTTTGCAATCGTTGTAAAATAAATAAAGTTTAACTTTAATAATATTAACAGTCTTTCAGATGGAACTTTAGACCGAGGTCTAGAGTCGGTGCTTTACATCGTGCACGTTAAAGAACCAGAAGCGACTCTGGAATAATAAGTATTACGGTCACTTGTTTACGGGCGCTTGTATGCGGCCACTTGCTTACGGGCGCTTGCTTACGGTCACTTGCTTACGGTCACTTGCTTACGGCCACTTGCTTACGGTCACTTGCTTACGGTCACTTGCTTACGTGCTTACGGTCACTTGCTTACGGTCACTTGCTTACGGTCACTTGCTTACGGCCACTTGCTTACGGTCACTTGCTTACGGTCACTACGGTCACTTGCTTACGGTCACTTGCTTACGCGCGCTTGCTTACGGCCACTTGCTTACGGGCACTTGCTTACGGCCACTTGATCACGGGCGCTTGCTTACGGTCACTTGCTTACGGCCACTTGCTTACGGCCACTTGATCACGGGCGCTTGCTTACGGCCACTTGCTTACGGGCACTTGCTTACGGGCACTTGATCACGGGCGCTTGCTTACTGTCACTTGCTTACGGCCACTTGCTTACGGCCACTTGATCACGGGCGCTTGCTTACGGCCACTTGATCACGGGCGCTTGCTTACGGTCACTTGCTTACGGGCACTTGCTTACGGCCACTTGATCACGGGCGCTTGCTTACGGCCACTTGATTACGGGCGCTTGCACATAGACCTTTACTTACGGCCACTTGCTTACTGGCGCTTGCACATAGACCTTTACTTACGGCCACTTGCTTACTGGCGCTTGCACATAGACCTTTACTTACGGCCACTTGATTACTGGCGCTTGCACATAGACCTTTACTTACGGCCACTTGCTTACTGGCGCTTGCACATAGACCTTTACTTACGGCCACTTGATTACGGGCGCTTGCACATAGACCTTTACTTACGGCCACTTGATTACGGGCGCTTGCACATAGACCTTTACTTACGGTCACTTGATTACGGGCGCTTGCACATAGACCTTTACTACGGTCACTTGATTACGGGCGCTTGCACATAGACCTTTACTTACGGCCACTTGATTACGGGCGCTTGCACATAGACCTTTACTTACGGTCACTTGATTACGGGCGCTTGCACATAGACCTTTACTACGGTCACTTGATTACGGGCGCTTGCACATAGACCTTTACTTACGGTCACTTGATTACGGGCGCTTGCATATGGGCGCTGTCATATAAAAATAACAACATAGTGCAGAATACAATTTCTGTAAAGCAATGGCAATTTACATTAAATGCACGTTTCCTTATTAAATTGTTACCAAAAGGTCACCAATAGAACGCCATTAGAACACAGTCAGAGTTACATACATAGTATAACAGTATAGGTAACTATTTCTTCCGCAGTTATCTAGTGTATGAACATTTGATTTACGTAACTCATTGAAAATAAAAATTCAAAAATATCGTTGTGTACACAACTACTCCACATACAATGAGAAACGATACACAACTCATAAAAATAAATGTTGTAGTTTGCTATCATGTTCCTAATATAACCATCGACATTGTAATGACAATTCTACACGTCTACTAGTCATACCCACCTACATTTAATGTTGCATTGAATATCATACTAGAGCCAAACTAAACACAATTCGGACATGCATTCGATTTGCATTGTTTTTGATATGTTTTGCAAATGAATTTAATTTTGTTTCTGTATATCGAATGAATTCGATTGAAAATAGTTGTCTGTTATATCGCAAATGAATTCATGTGGCATTTGTTTATGCCATGTCGCAAATGAATTCATGTGGCATTTGTTTATGCCATGTCGCAAATGAATTCATGTGGCATTTGTTTATGCCATGTCGCAAATGAATTCATGTGGCATTTGTTTATGCCATGTCGCAAATGAATTCATGTGGCATTTGTTTATGCCATGTCGCAAATGAATTCATGTGGCATTTGTGTATGCCATGTCGCAAATGAATTCATGTGGCATTTGTTTATGCCATTTCGCAAATGAATTCATGTGGCATTTGTTTATGCCATGTCGCAAATGAATTAAATTGGGCTTTGTTTCTTTATAGCACAAATTAATTTAATTGGCATTAATTTTGTTTCTGTGTTATCGCAAATGAATTTAATTGACATTTGTTTCTGCTATATCGCAAACGATTGTGTTTATTTTGTTTCTATTACAGAACACATCAATTCGATTGGCATCTGTTTCTATTATGTTACAAATGTATGCATGCACTTATGCCTCTATGCCAGTTGCACGTGCCCTATTTCATGTACATTAAATGGGTAGTGTGGACCATTATGACAATAACACTACGCACTTGGGATAAACCGGATGTGACTATAAATACTACGCCTGGGCAAGCTGAACCTATAGGTAACATATACAAGCCATGAGTAAAAAATATACATAAAAAAGAACATTAAAATCCCCACTTCAAGTTAAATTTTCCAAGTTTACAATACTCGCAAATAATTTACCATGGGCGAGTCAATTCTCACAATTGATATAATCACATGATGCCATCTGTGGTGCTCCATTATGAGCACATTTCATGATTCTGCAAATATTTTAACGACTATAATAAAAGCATAATCTTTGTCATCTTTCTATCTATACATATCTATATGTCAACCCCCTCGTGGTATGTAGTCATATTCCTTCTATCATATCTATTTCAGTAATTGATTTTGACTTTAACCCTTTATCGGTTTCACCCGTTGATATGTAGTGCATAGTTCGTATTAAAATTAAGTAATTCTGACGGAGTGCAAGACGGATCTGTAGTCCAGGGATCGCAGGTTCGATCCCCCGTCTGACCCTAATAAAATTAACAGTCTTTCAGATGTGACGTTAAACCGAGGTCTCGTGTCGGTGCTTTACACCGTGCACGTAAAAGAACCAGAGGAGACTCTGGAATGGGTCTGTCTCTCTGTATCATTGCACTATCCTCCAAAAAATCAAAAATTACTATTCTCTTCAGTAGGCGTCGCTCATATGGGCAACCGGTAGCGACGATAAATAAACGTAAAACACACTGGTAACCGCATATGTTGAAAGCGCAGCACGCATGTCAAAACTATGGGAAGACATTATATTTTGACATCTAGATATGTTATCGGAAAGCAGTCGTAATTTATCCAAGTCTTCAATATGACATTTTCATTACCGTAGCAACGGGTCAATGAATGCTGTATTTTTTGGATTATTACTTTTTATGGTTACTGGGATTGCTTTTGTCGCACGAGACAATGACGTTTATATCGTTATATATTGCTAACAGTCATAAAAGCAAATTGCTAAAGATGGCGCTAGTATTGAGCATGGGATACTCTATACATTCCACTTGTCCTGTCCATAAATAATAAAATAATAAAATATATCTATCTATCTCACTGTAGAACTAGAAACTCATATTGATTATGGTTAAGATGTGAACACGTGACAATTGGTTTTAGTTGTAATAACGGACAGAATAACAAAAGCTCTGTAGTTTTGAAGTTTAATCATATTTGATGGAATTCACCAACAAATACAACACATGCTTACACAAATATACCATGATAATACACCATATCACATACAACACATGCTTACACAAATATACCATGATAATACACCATATCACATACAACACATGCTTACACAAATATACCATGATAATACACCATATCACATACAACACATGCTTACACAAATATACCATGATAATACACCATATCACATACAACACATGCTTACACAAATATACCATGATAATACACCATATCACATACAACACATGCTTACACAAATATACCATGATAATACACCATATCACATACAACACATGCTTACACAAATATACCATGATAATACACCATATCACATACAACACATGCTTACACAAATATACCATGATAATACACCATATCACATACAACACATGCTTACACAAATATACCATGATAATACACCATATCACATACAACACATGCTTACACAAATATACCATGATAATACACCATATCGCATACAACACATGCTTACACAAATATACCATGATAATACAGCATATCACATACAACACATGCTTACACAAATATACCATGATAATACACCATATCGCATACAACACATGCTTACACAAATATACCATGATAATACACCATATCGCATACAACACATGCTTACACAAATATACCATGATAATACACCATATCATACAACACATGCTTACACAAATATACCATGATAATACACCATATCACATACAACACATGCTTACACAAATATACCATGATAATACACCATATCACATACAACACATGCTTACACAAATATACCATGATAATACACCATATCACATACAACACATGCTTACACAAATATACCATGATAATACAAATGGTTTGGGCCACGAGTTTTAGCAACATTAGAGAACGGCCCGCACAAGAACGTCATATTTGATGGAATTCACCATCACATACAACACATGCTTACACAAATATACCATGATAATACAAATGGTTTGGGCCACGAGTTTTAGCAACATTAGAGAACGGCCCGCACAAGAACGTCACATTTATGCATAATTAAACAACATGGCTGTTTATATAATGATTATGGCAAGCAAAGAAACAACTAAAAAAGTCATAAATTAAATGAAAGCACAAATGCAGCTCAATATTCCACCCGCTGCTCCATCCCATCACTCTATGACCCGAACCCAAGACCCATATGTCACCAACAGAGTGATGTACTATTAATATAGGGTGGCAATGCTACAAAACCGACAAGTACTGTTTATATGTGTGTATAAAAAACAGTTCTGTATGAAACACCATATATAGCGCACTGGAAGCACCTGTTGGTTTGGGCTTCACTTTTAGTTGTGAAATCGGTGAATTGATACTAATTCGGTATTGAACCCCATATAGTGGAAGTCGTGATAGCGCAGTGGTAGCGCGTTCGCTTCACGTGCCTGGAGTTCGAGCCCCACTGGAGCCGTTACGATTGTGCCCTTAGGTAAGGCATTTAAATTCCAAGGTGCCTCTTCTATCTTTCTCGTGGCAATGGAATCCATGAGTTCTCGAGAGTGAATATAATATAAGTTGTAATAACTTGTTTCGCAATCGAGCTAAAGTAAATTTGTTAAAGCTAAGCCCCATATAGAGCGCACTGGAATGACCTGCTGCGCTCCATCAACATCCCTCTTTGTCTTACCGGTTCGTTGAAACATCTGTTAGGCTGCCCGATTAGCGCAGTGGTTAACGTGCTCGCTTCTCACCAATGCAACCCGGGTTCGATCCTCGGACCAGGAAGTATATGAGATGGTACGGTGGTCGCCAGATCGGACAGGTGGGTTTTTCTCCGGGTACTCCGGTTTCTTCCCAACAAGAACGACCACACATTTACGCGTTCATCCACGCCAACGAGAGTGATTAATAAAGTGGTTAAAACATGCTACGCAATCGTTGTAAAATAAATAAAGTCTAAAAATACAACACATCAGTGATTCCTACGTCACATCCGCCGTTGTTCTCGGATCAAGTATCTGAATGATGAATTCTCCTTTCTCTGCTATTCTCGTGTAGACCTTCCTCTGCCATCCTGGATACACAGCACATTTAATGGTGTAGGTACGATACATCGCTGCACCATATCAAAATAGTATTCCGGACTAAACTTTAACAATGCACACCATGCTATCAAGTGATCCATGTGTACGTCTTCTAACTTAAAGCTTCTTGCAACTGAGCTTTGCTACTGCTGTTATCTTGACACTAACATTCTCGATAAAACTTAGTTTCTTATACCAACCTCCTCGCTATAACTCAACCTCTCATATGCCTCGCTAAAGCTCTGTTTCTCATCCCCCGCCTCGCTAAGGCTCGGTTTCTCACCTCCCGCCTCGCTAAAGCTCTGTTTCTCATCCGCCGCCTCGCTAATGCTCTGTTACTCATGCCTCGCTACAGCTCTGTTTCTCATCCTCCGCCTCGCTAAAGCTTTGTTTCTCATATCCGCCTCGCTAAAGCTCTGTTTCTCATCCCCGCCTCACTAAAGCTCTGTTTCTCATCCCCCGCCTCACTAAAGCTCTGTTACTCATCCCCCGCCTCGCTAAAGCTCTGTTTCTCATCAGCCGCCTCGCTAAACCTCTGTTACTCATACCCCGCCTCGCTAAAGCTCTATTTCTCATCCGCCGCCTCGCTAAAGCTCTGTTTCTCACCCCCATCCATCGCCTCGCTAAAGCTCTATTTCTCACCCCGCCTCGCTAAAGCGCTGTTTCTCATCCCCCCCCGCCTAGCTAAAGCTCTGTTTCTCATCCCCGCCTCACTAAAGCTCTGTTTCTCATCCCCCGCCTCACTAAAGCTCTGTTACTCATACCCCGCCTCGCTAATGCTCTGTTTCTCATACACCGCCTCGCTAAAGATCTGTTTCTCATCCGCCGCCTCGCTAAAGCTCTGTTTCTCAGCCCTCCCCCGCCTCACTAAAGCTCTGTTTCTCATCCCCGCCTCGCTAAAGCTCTGTTTCTCATCCCCTGCCTCGCTAAAGCTCTTCTACTCATACCCCGTCTCGCTAAAGCTCTGTTTCTCATCCCCCACCTCGCTATTGTTCTGTTTCTCATCCCCCGCCTCGCTCTCATCCCCCGCCTCGCTAAAACTCTGCTACTCATACCCCGTCTCGCTAAAGCTCTGTTTCTCATCCCCCGCATCACTAATGCTCTGTTTCTCATACTCCGCCTCGCTAAAGCTCTGTTTATGATCCCCCGTCTCGCTAAAGCTCTGTTTCTCATCCCCCGCCTCGCTAATGCTCTGTTTCTCACCCCCGCCTCGCTAAAGCTCTGTTTCTAATCCCCCGCCTCAATAATGCTCTGTTACTCATCACCCGCCTCGTTAAAGCTCTGTTACTCCCCCCGCCTCGTTAATGCTCTATTTCTCATCCCCCGCCTCGCTAAAGCTCTGTTTCTAATCCTCCGCCTCAATAATGCTCTGTTACTCATCACCCGCCACGTTAAAGCTCTGTTACTCACCCCGCCTCTTTAAAACTATGTTACTCACCCCCGCCTCGCTAATGCTCTGTCACTCATCCCCGCCTCGCTAAAGCTCTGTTTCTCATCCACGCCTCGCTAAAGCAGCCATTACAAAGATAACCGGATGATATACGTTGAGCGAGAGAGCCGGTGATATAAATTGAGCGAGAGAGCCGGGTGATATAAGTTGAGCCGGGTGATATAAGTTGAACTAGAGAGCCGGGTGATATAAGTTGAACTAAAGAGCCGGGTGATATAAGTTGAGCAAGATAGTAGGATTATATAAGTTGAACGAGATAGTAGGATGATATAGGTTGAACTAGAGAGCCGGGTGATATAAGTTGAACTAGAGAGCCGGGTGATATAAGTTGAACTAGAGAGCCAGGTGATATTAGTTGAAATAGAGAGCCGGGTGACATAAGTTGAGCGAGAGAGCCGGGTGATATAAGTTGAGCGAGAGAGCCGGGTGATATAAGTTGAGCCGGTGATATAAGTTGAACTAGAGAGCCGGGTAATATCAGTTGAGCTAGAGAGCCGGGTGATATAAGTTGAACTAAAGAGCCGGGTGATATAAGTTGAACAAGAGAGTAGGATTATATAAGTTGAACGAGAGAGTAGAATGATTAGGTTGAACTAGAGAGCCGGGTGATATAAGTTGAACTAGAGTGCCGGGTGATATAAGTTGAACTAGAGAGCCGGGTGATATTAGTTGAACTAGAGAGCCGGGTGATATAAGTTGAACTAGAGAGCCGGGTGATATAAGTTGAACTAAAGAGCCGGGTGATATAAGTTGAACTAGAGAGCCGGGTGATATATGTTGAACTAGAGGTAGTATAAGTTGGACTAGAGAGCCGGTGATATCAATTGAGCGAGAGTGCCGGGTGATATCAGTTGAGCTAGAGAGCCGGGTGATATCAGTTGAACTAGAGAGCCGGGTGATATAAGTTGAACTAGAGAGCCGGGTGATATAAATTGAACTAGAGAGCCGGTGATATAAGTTGAACTAGAGAGCCGGGTGATATAAGTTGAACTAGAGAGCCGGGCGATATAAGTTGAACTAGAGAGCCGGTAATATAAGTTGAACGAGAGAGTAGGATGATATAAGTTTAGCAAGAGAGTAAGATGCTATACGTTGAGCTAGAGAGCCGGGTGATATCAGTTGAGCTACTGAGCAGGGTGATATAAGTTGAACTAGAGAGACGAGTTATATCAGTTGAGCCGGGTGATATAAGGTTAGCGAGAGAGCCGGGTGATATAAGGTTAGCGAGAGAGCCGGGTGATATAAGGTTAGCGAGAGAGCCGAGTGATATAAGGTTAGCGAGAGAGCCGGGTGATATAAGGTTAGCGAAAGAGCCGGGTGATATAAGGTTAGCGAGAGAGCCGGGTGATATAAATTGAGCGAGAGAGCCGGGTGATATAAATTGAGCGACAGAGCCGGGTGATATAAGGTTATCGAGAGAGCCGGGTGATATGGTTAGCTAGAGAGCCGGGTGATATAAGGTTAGCGAGAGAGCCGGGTGATATAAGGTTAGCGAGAGAGCCGGGTGATATAAATTGAGCGACAGAGCCGGGTGATATAAGGTTAGCGAGAGAGCCGGGTGGTATAAGGTTAGCGAGAGAGCCGGGTGATATATGGTTAGCGAGAGAGCCGAGTGACATAAGGTTTGCGAGAGAGCCGGGTGATATAAGGTTAGCGGGAGAGCCGGGTGATATAAGGTTAGCGAGAGAGCCGGGTGATATAAGGTTAGCGAGAGAGCCGGGTGATATAAGGTTAGCGAGAGAGCCGGGTGATATAAATTGAGCGACAGAGCCGGGTGATATAAGGTTAGCGACAGAGCCGGGTGATATAAGGTTAGCGAGAGAGCCGAGTGACATAAATTGAGCGACAGAGCTGGGTGATATAAATTTAGCGAGATGATATCATTTGAAATGAGCGAGATAGCCGGGTAAGTTGAACTTAGTGAGGGATCTGCATGATATAAGTTGAGTTGAGCGAGAGAATCGGTTGATATTAGTTTAACTAAATCTGTTTTTGTTTTTACAACGATTGCGAGTCAAGCTTCCAACAACTTATGTTAATCACTTTCGTTGGCGCGGATGAAACCCTTACCATCTCACATAATTCCCGGTCCGATGATCGAGCATGGTGTGCATTAGTGATTAGCGAGCGTGCTAACCAATGCGCTAATCAGAGAACAATGCGCTAATCAGAGAACAATGCGCTAATCGGAGAACCCAACTAAATTGGATGTAACAGCAGTAAATACGTATGGCATAGATGTATTTCTTGTCCAACGAAGGTATTTGGGAATGTTTCTAACAGAAAATTACTAAATAAACGATGACTAGGTTTGGATAATAATGTCAACTATTGCAAAGACTCAGAAACACAGACACAAGACAGACTTATGGTGTAGTAATGTTGAACCTTAGCACCATATGCCACACACAGAAACTAGTGTGTATTGTGCATGTGACTCACAAGGCAAGCCCTACATTGTGTTGAGCCGAGAGACAGAAACTAAATGTAATATTCAATCTATTGCAACCCATGTGCCCATTATAACTTTTAATTTTGAATGTGTTTATTTATAGTCGCCCCCTAGTTAATCGGTGCGACGCCCCCTCCCCCCCCCCCCCCATCCACCTGACGTATATTAGTCATATTCTGTTTGGATGATAGTGCGCCTTACAAATATCGCTCTACGCCCAGAAGCATCCCTGGTGCTTGAGCATGCCGGGTGTATACAACCGATACATGATCCCTCGGTTTATAGTCTCCTCTGAAAGGCTGTTAATATTATTTGGGTCAAACGGGGATCGAACCTGCGAGTGATGGAGTCATGGACTGACAGTCCAACGTGTTAACTGCTGAACAACTGACCCCGGCTATACATTCTCGGTAAGCGTTCAACGGGGCTTAAGTAGTTCACCACAATCAGCGCTACATGGCATGTTGTTTATTGCATGTAATGTTTTGTCAAGTTCACCCATCTAATTTCCTTTTATAGCTTGTATATAAGACGAAAATCAATGTGGCTTGTTCAATGATACCCCCTCTGCAGTTTGAGAACTTTACAATCTCTTCAAATTACCTGTGCTAGCAATCAATAACGCAAAATTCGGCTGCCAGCTCTAATTTGAATATTCTGCGACCTCTTAAAATAAACTGCTTATTTGGTAACAAGACGCTTAATACAGCCTATTATACCTGCGCAAAAATCAATACCATACAAATTTGGCTGCGGAGTATGAAGATTAATTTCCCTGTTCCCTTCTCTCACCTTGCGGAAAATCAATACGTACATAAATTTTGGTGACAGCGAACCATTTTTGAAAATCATTTGATACATCGTGATCACGCGGTGTTCCGTTCTCTGCGCGTACCTGGCCAAAAATCAATAGCGAAAATTTCGGTGGCTGCTCTCGATGCGGAATGCCTCGTTATTGATCGTTGTCATTATCTCGTATTTGAAAGCTCTTGTACCTGTGACAGGGGTGACTTAATGCTCTTATTTCTCAGCGAAATCGATACCTGCCCTCTCTGCTTCTGTTCTCCTGATATATTTGATGGGTGTCTGGTGAAATTCTCGTGACTACCTTTGACGCGACAGTATAGATGCTGATCTAGAGTCTAGATAGACGGAGGCCTTCACTGCACGATATCTAGGTAGGTATTATAGGAAGTAGTGAAGCGAAGTCCGCTGTTAGGAGAACTCAGAATACAGGCCGATAATATCTTTTGGAAATATGATTGTCTTTACAATATAATGTGCGATATGATTGTCTTCTGGCAAACAACACTGGACTTTGTTCCAGTCCGTACGCCTGTCTGTCCGACCGTCTGGTCGCGAGTCATTGTGACTTATCGAGTGTGTATGTACTAATGTACTATTTGATTATGTGTTTATAAAAGTAAAAGTAACGTAGATTGTTTCTTTATTATAGTGTCACCCCTATTTAAAGGGCCAGCCATTTCTGACTTATGAGACACCTCTTTTTTTATGAACATCGGTACTTCCCGAATCCTATGCTTGTATGCCAGACGCCAGGCTGGTAGGCAATCGGTAACCATTATTTAACTAGCTGGCGGCTCACCAACCGGCCATATCAGAACAAACCCCATTACGAGATTCGAACCTTCGACCTCCCGCTCCGTAGGCGAATGCCTTAACCAATGGGCCACGGAGACGGTAATATGTAAATGTGTATATCTGAGGTAATATCGATGTATTGGATTTGAAAATAGTTCTTCCATATTAAACCACTGACCTAGGAACGAGGTAGAGGGTCACATATAGGTGAAAGCATGTTTGACAATTTACTTCATTATTATGTTGCTTTAGCGTAGTTCTTTGTGAATCCCGTAACTGATTAGCAATTATGGAAAATTGTACGCAGTTCAATGTCTCATAACGCTCCATGAGACACACCTTTCATACCTTTCCTCACGAATGCTATGTCGCTTCCTTGGTCGAGTAAAATGCTTTTAAAAGCTTTACCCGTATTGACACGTGTTTTATGGAAAATAAATTCTCTCACGGGGAAACTTTTGTTCTTTAACAACGCATCCCTGCATGATGCTTCTATGCCTTTGAAATGTTCTCATCACAGAAGTCTGGAGGATTCTGGGAAGGTGGGTTTATTATTCGGGGGGAGAAATTAATATCAGGCTCCATTTATTCCTTGATCGATAGTTGCTTAACTTCAAATAGACTAAATTTAGCCTGTTGGTCCAGAGATTTGCCGCTTGTCACTGCGGTTGCTAAGCAACGGAGAAGTCCACGTGATTTGGAATGAAGAGAGAACCCCTGTATCTGATTTTTGAGAGTTTATGAAGTGTCGTCTGGTCATTTAGACGCTCCTATCTACAACATTATCTTCCCGATAGTATAAATGGAAATGACAGCTTGACAACCTCGCTCTTTAGTTTTGGCCCTAAAATATTCAACAAGTGAACATTATTATCCGAGAAACGAGCTACTGTTTCTAGAACAGAATCATGTGTGTGTCAATTGCTATTCACGTTTCATAAGATTAGGTTAATGCTGCCGGAACTGATTCTAAAAGTGCCAGTTTCTGTGTGCACGTCTATTAGCACACATAGTTTCCCTCTTCGCCATTCGGGGTAACCCTATTTATTAATCCGTGTATTAGGTATGGTAGGACTCGGAGACCCATCCCCTACCAACCATGCACATATTGGGTCTGTCTGTCTGTCTGTCTGTCTGTCTGTCTGTCTGTCTGTCTGTCTGTCTGTCTGTCTGTCTGTCTGTCTGTCTGTCTGTCTGTCTGTCTGTCTGTCTGTCTGTCTGTCTGTCTGTCTGTCTGTCTGTCTGTCTGTCTGTCTGTCTGTCTGTCTGTCTGTCTGTCTGTCTGTCTGTCTGTCTGTCTGTCTGTCTGTCTGTCTGTCTGTCTGTCTGTCTGTCTGTCTGTCTGTCTGTCTGTCTGTCTGTCTGTCTGTCTGTCTGTCTGTCTGTCTGTCTGTCTGTCTGTCTGTCTGTCTGTCTGTCTGTCTGTCTGTCTGTCTGTCTGTCTGTCTGTCTGTCTGTCTGTCTGTCTGTCTGTCTGTCTGTCTGTCTGTCTGTCTGTCTGTCTGTCTGTCGTCTGTCTGTCTGTCTGTCTGTCTGTCTGTCTGTCTGTCTGTCTGTCTGTCTGTCTGTCTGTCTGTCTGTCTGTCTGTCTGTCTGTCTGTCTGTCTGTCTGTCTGTCTGTCTGTCTGTCTGTCTGTCTGTCTGTCTGTCTGTCTGTCTGTCTGTCTGTCTGTCTGTCTGTCTGTCTGTCTGTCTGTCTGTCTGTCTGTCTGTCTGTCTGTCTGTCTGTCTGTCTGTCTGTCTGTCTGTCTGTCTGTCTGTCTGTCTGTCTGTCTGTCTGTCTGTCTGTCTGTCTGTCTGTCTGTCTGTCTGTCTGTCTGTCTGTCTGTCTGTCTGTCTGTCTGTCTGTCTGTCTGTCTGTCTGTCTGTCTGTCTGTCTGTCTGTCTGTCTGTCTGTCTGTCTGTCTGTCTGTCTGTCTGTCTGTCTGTCTGTCTGTCTGTCTGTCTGTCTGTCTGTCTGTCTGTCTGTCTGTCTGTCTGTCTGTCTGTCTGTCTGTCTGTCTGTCTGTCTGTCTGTCTGTCTGTCTGTCTGTCTGTCTGTCTGTCTGTCTGTCTGTCTGTCTGTCTGTCTGTCTGTCTGTCTGAGAGGGCCCTACTCCTCTTGTTGACCCATTCATAGGTTACGACTGCATTGATACTTATGCACACTTAAGTAGTCCAGATCTGTAAAATAACAACACAACTGGCCGTAAAATCAATATGTATCCAATAGGGAAGTATTCATATTGTAATTGCACCAAGCGAGCATACTATCAAATAACACGTCCTTCTCACGAGCGTACACTCAAATATCAAGCCCTCTCACGAGCATACTATCAACTAACACGTCCTTCTCACGAGCGTACACTCAAATATCACGCCCTCTCGCGAGCGTACTATCAAATAACACGTTCTTCTCACGAGCGTACTATCAAATAACACGTCCTTCTCACGAGCGTACTACATATAACGCATCCTTCTCGCGAGCGTACTATCATATAACACGTCCTTCTCGCGAGCGTACTATCAAATATCACATCCTTCTCGCGAGCGTACTGTCATATAACACGTCCTTCTCACGAGCGTACTATCATATAACACGTCCTTCTCACGAGCGTACTATCATATAACACGTCCTTCTCACGAGCGTACTATCAAATATCACATCCTTCTCGCGAGCGTACTATCATATAACACGTCCTTCTCGCGAGCCTACTATCACATAACACGTCCTTCTCGCGAGCGTACTATCATATAACACGTCCTTCTCACGAGCGTACTATCATATAACACGTCCTTCTCACGAGCGTACTATCATATAACACGTCCTTCTCACGAGCGTACTATCATATAACACGTCCTTCTCGCGAGCGTACTATCATATAACACGTCCTTCTCACGAGCGTACTATCATATAACACGTCCTTCTCACGAGCGTACTATCATATAACACATCCTTCTCGCGAGCGTACTATCATATAACACGTCCTTCTCACGAGCCTACTATCATATAACACGTCCTTCTCGCGAGCCTACTATCATATAACACGTCCTTCTCGCGAGCGTACTATCATATAACACGTCCTTCTCACGAGCCTACTATCATATAACACGTCCTTCTCACGAGCGTACTATCACATAACACGTCCTTCTCGCGAGCGTACTATCACATAACACGTCCTTCTCACGAGCGTACTATCATATAACACGTCCTTCTTACGAGCGTACTATCATATAACACGTCCTTCTCACGAGCGTACTATCACATAACACGTCCTTCTCACGAGCGTACTATCACATAACACGTCCTTCTCACGAGCGTACTATCATATAACACGTTTTTCTCACGAGCGTACTATCATATAACACGTCCTTCTCACGAGCGTACTATCACATAACACGTCCTTCTCGCGAGTGTACTATCATATAACACCTCCTTCGCGCGAGCGTACTATCATATAACACGTCCTTCTCACGAGCGTACTATCATATAACACGTCCTTCTCACGAGCGTACTATCACATAACACGTCCTTCTCCTTGCAGTGCAACAATGCTATGTTTAAAACACTGCTTCCCTGTGCTGATTGGCATTTGGTCGAGCGAGATGAAGGGCAAGGGCATGGTAGTTGTGCAGGTCGTCAAGTACAAGTGGGGTCTAGCATTGTCACTGTGGTTGTGATAATCATGCCGTAAAACACATCAGCTCCCTCTAGTTTCAAATAGTATTCACCTTTATGAACTTAAAGAAAACCATATTAGTTTTTTAATTTCGTGCTAAATTTGTATATTAATGTTGAAAGTTGATGAGTTATTCATCTCGGAGCGAATCAATAGACGAACTAATTTACTAAATTCCCTGGAGCGTTTACCAATTTGCTCAATAATCACTATTATTGTTTTTGTCATTTGGAAAACAACAACAAAAGTCCAATACGACATATATCCACTATATTTTCTCTCTACATTTAAACTATTCAAACCGTCACGGTAATATAGGCTTATTACTAAATAATTTCACGCATGCTCCGTGTACCGATCTTTTTTTGGCTTGCCCTCACTTTAGTTTTGGATTCGGAGCCTGAGAGGTCACGTGACATTCCCAATGCGACGAACAACAGCTTGTTCGCACCCATATTCGGTGTTTTTATGACCGTTAACGATTTCATTGTCTGTCAGTAGACGTGTGGATAGTTTCTAGTACTTGTAGTCTTATTGTGTCGTATATTTATATCCAGTTTTGGATGTTTTTTTGGTGAAATTTGGACAATCTACACGTTTATGGAGTTATCAGATATATACACGTGATGTTAGACAGTGTAACAGGTGTTAAAACAAGGACTATGCTTAAAGTGAATGAATATTGGGTAAATAGCTAGACTTGTTCCTCTGCTAACACAAATAGACTAAAATCGGTCAATATTTCATCTGATCGCTGCAGGCGAATTATTTTAGTTAATTTGGGAAAAGAACACCGTTGTATGTGACTATTTCTATTACTCCAAACAGTTGACCGTATGTGAATAGATAATTATCTCGATTTTCAAAATGTCAAAAAAGGTGAATGGAAAGACGGATTCATCAGTGATACAGGTAACTTCTTTACTATTAGCAGTGTCACATATATTTGTAGTAGGGTTGTATTTCTAGTATATGTCTAGTTGCAGTAATTGATCAATTATACCAAATGCCACATCATATTTGACATCACCAGTATGTGTTCGTTCAGCGTATCGACTTTTATCGGTTTTATTGCAATATTGGTACAAACTTGTTCCGCCATTAAAAATAGGGCTTGTCATTGAGTACGCGCAAAATAAATGTTCCACATCTTTTGAAAACTCGTCGTCCATTTAATCTGTCTTTTGTCTTGGTTTATTAAATCGTGTACATGCATTAAACTGTTGACAATGATTAGTAAATACTGGCACATTTAGAGTGTGTTGCTTAGAAGGGAAATATTGTGTTTGATTTCTACAGGTAAGTTGTGTATCATTATACAATTAGGTTTTACGAAGTGCCAACAATTTTCAGGATATACGTCACCAAACATAGCTGAACCTTTTGTTTCCGCGGCTCAATCACATCAAAATGAACAATATACATAAATATTATAATCTTAAATTTATATGTAAAAGTGTAAAACAAATGACCACAAGGATTTCTTAACTATTTTTTACATCAATATATTGTCAACCGGTTTCTATTCTTCGGATTATAAACAATATATGTACATATATAGTAACGTCTGGAATTGAGGTACATGCATCTTCGGATTATAAACAATATATGTACATCTATAGTAACGTCTGGAATCGCGGTACATGCATCTTCTGTAGTAAATATATATATACGCACCTGGGATCGTCCTTCACAACTAATAGCCCAATACTTTTACTATCTGTCACTAGTATTATAATATATACATTGAGGGCCTCATGTAGGATTATAATATATATATTGAGGGCCTCATGTAGGATTATAATATATATCGTTGAGGGCCTCATGTAGGATTATAATATCTATAGTTGAGGGCCTCATGTAGGATTATAATATCTATAGTTGAGGGCCTAATGTAGGATTATAATATCTATAGTTGAGGGCCTCGTGTAGGATTATAATATCTATAGTTGAGGGCCTCATGTAGGATTATAATATCTATAGTTGAGGGCCTAATGTAGGATTATAATATCTATAGTTGAGGACCTCATGTAGGATTATAATATCTATAGTTGAGGACCTCATGTAGGATTATAATATCTATAGTTGAGGACCTCATATAGGATTATAATATCTATAGTTGAGGGCCTCATGTAGGATTATAATATATATAAGTTGAGGGCCTCGTGTAGGATTATAATATCTATAGTTGAGGGCCTCATGTAGGAATATAATATATATATGTTGAGAGCCTCATGTAGGATTATAATATCTATAGTTGAGGGCCTCATGTAGGATTATAATATATATAGTTGAGGGTCTCATGTAGGATTATAATATATATATGTTGAGGGCCTCATGTATGATTATAATATATATAGTTGAGGGCCTCATGTAGGATTATAATATCTATAGTTGAGGGCCTCATGTAGGATTATAATATCTATAGTTGAGGGCCTCATGTAGGATTATACTATATATTGTTAAGTGCCTCATGTAGGATTATAATATATATAGTTGAGGGCCTCATGTAGGATTATACTATATATTGTTGAGGGCCTCATGTAGGATTATAATATATATATAGTTGAGGGCCTCATGTAGGATTATACTATATATATGTTGAGGGCCTCATGTAGGATTATAATATATATATAGTTGAGGGCCTCATGTAGGATTATAATATATATTGTTGAGGGCCTCATGTAGGATTATAATATCTATAGTTGAGGACCTCATGTAGGATTATAATATCTATAGTTGAGGACCTCATGTAGGATTATAATATCTATAGTTGAGGACCTCATGTAGGATTATAATATATATTGTTGAGGGCCTCATGTAGGATTATAATATCTATAGTTGAGGACCTCATGTAGGATTATAATATCTATAGTTGAGGGCCTCATGTAGGATTATAATATATATAAGTTGAGGGCCTCGTGTAGGATTATAATATCTATAGTTGAGGGCCTCATGTAGGATTATAATATCTATAGTTGAGGGCCTCGTGTAGGATTATAATATCTATAGTTGAGGGCCTCATGTAGGATTATAATATATATAAGTTGAGGGCCTCGTGTAGGATTATAATATCTATAGTTGAGGGCCTCATGTAGGATTCTAATATATATATGTTGAGAGCCTCATGTAGGATTATAATATCTATAGTTGACGGCCTCATGTAGGATTATAATATATATATGTTGAGGGCCTCATGTAGGATTATAATATATATAGTTGAGGGCCTCATGTAGGATTATAATATATATATGTTGAGGGCCTCATGTATGATTATAATATATATAGTTGAGGGCCTCATGTAGGATTATAATATCTATAGTTGAGGGCCTCATGTAGGATTATACTATATATTGTTAAGGGCCTCATGTAGGATTATAATATATATAGTTGAGGGCCTCATGTAGGATTATACTATATATTGTTGAGGGCCTCATGTAGGATTATAATATATATATAGTTGAGGGCCTCATGTAGGATTATACTATATATATGTTGAGGGCCTCATGTAGGATTATAATATATATATAGTTGAGGGCCTCATGTAGGATTATGATATATATTGTTGAGGGCCTCATGTAGGATTATAATATCTATAGTTGAGGACCTCATGTAGGATTATAATATCTATAGTTGAGGACCTCATGTAGGATTATAATATCTATAGTTGAGGACCTCATGTAGGATTATAATATATATTGTTGAGGGCCTCATGTAGGATTATAATATCTATAGTTGAGGACCTCATGTAGGATTATAATATCTATAGTTGAGGGCCTCATGTAGGATTATAATATATATAAGTTGAGGGCCTCGTGTAGGATTATAATATCTATAGTTGAGGGCCTCATGTAGGATTATAATATCTATAGTTGAGGGCCTCGTGTAGGATTATAATATCTATAGTTGAGGGCTTCATGTAGGATTATAATATATATAAGTTGAGGGCCTCGTGTAGGATTATAATATCTATAGTTGAGGGCCTCATGTAGGATTCTAATATATATATGTTGAGAGCCTCATGTAGGATTATAATATCTATAGTTGAGGGCCTCATGTAGGATTATAATATATATATGTTGAGGGCCTCATGTAGGATTATAATATATATAGTTGAGGGCCTCATGTAGGATTATAATATATATATGTTGAGGGCCACATGTATGATTATAATATATATAGTTGAGGGCCTCATGTAGGATTATAATATCTATAGTTGAGGGCCTCATGTAGGATTATACTATATATTGTTAAGGGCCTCATGTAGGATTATAATATATATAGTTGAGGGCCTCATGTAGGATTATACTATATATTGTTGAGGGCCTCATGTAGGATTATAATATATATATAGTTGAGGGCCTCATGTAGGATTATACTATATATATGTTGAGGGCCTCATGTATGATTATAATATATATTGTTGAGGGCCTCATGTATGATTATAATATATATAGTTGAGGGCCTCATGTAGGATTATAATATCTATAGTTGAGGGCTCATGTAGGATTGTACTATATATTGTTACGGGCCTCATGTAGGATTATAATATATATAGTTGAGGGCCTCATGTAGGATTATACTATATATTGTTGAGGGCCTCATGTAGGATTATAATATGTATATAGTTGAGGACCTCATGTAGGATTATAATATCTATAGTTGAGGGCCTCGTGTAGGATTATAATATATATTCTTGAGGGCCTCGTGTATGATTATAATATATATAGTTGAGGGCCTCATGTAGGATTATAATATATAGTTGAGGGCCTCATGTAGGATTATAATATATATTGTTGAGGGCCTCATGTAGGATTATAATATATAATGTTGAGGGCCTCATGTAGGATTATAATATATATTGTTGAGGGTCTCATGTAGGTTTATAATATATATTGTTGAGGGCCTAATGTAGGATTATAATATATATGTTGAGGGCCTCATGTAGGATTATAATATATATTGTTGAGGGCCTCATGTAGGATTATAATATATATAGTTGAGGGCCTCATGTAGGATTATAATATATATTGTTGATGGCCTCATGTAGGATTATAATATCTATAGTTGAGGGCCTCATGTAGGATTATAATATATATAGTTGATGGCCTCATGTAGGATTATAATATCTATAGTTGATGGCCTCATGTAGGATTATAATATCTATAGTTGAGGACCTCATGTAGGATTATAATATCTATAGTTGAGGGCCTCGTGTAGGATTATAATATCTATAGTTGAGTACCTCATGTAGGATTATAATATCTATAGTTGAGGACCTCATGTAGGATTATAATATCTATAGTTGAGGGCCTCATGTAGGATTATAATATCTATAGTTGAGGGCCTCATGTAGGATTATAATATCTATAGTTGAGGGCCTCATGTAGGATTATAATATCTATAGTTGAGGGCCTCATTTACGATTATAATATCTATAGTTGAGGGCCTCGTGTAGGATTACAATATCTATAGTTGAGGGCCTCATGTAGGATTATAATATATATTGTTGATGGCCTCATGTAGGATTATAATATCTATAGTTGAGGGCCTCATGTAGGATTATAATATCTATAGTTGAGGACCTCATGTAGGATTATAATATCTATAGTTGAGGGCCTCATGTAGGATTATAATATCTATAGTTGAGGGCCTCATGTAGGATTATAATATATATTGTTGAGGGTCTCATGTAGGATTATAATATCTATAGTTGAGGGCCTCATGTAGGATTATAATATCTATAGTTGAGGGCCTCGTGTAGGATTATAATATCTATAGTTGAGGGCCTCATGTAGGATTATAATATCTATAGTTGAGGGTCTCATGTAGGATTATAATATCTATAGTTGAGGGCCTCATGTAGGATTATAATATCTATAGTTGAGGGCCTCATGTAGGATTATAATATCTATAGTTGAGGGCCTAATGTAGGATTATAATATCTATAGTTGAGGGCCTCATGTAGGATTATAATATATAATGTTTAGGGCCTCATGTAGGATTATAATATATATTCTTAAGGGCCTCATGTAGTATTATAATGTATATAGTTGAGGGCCTCATGTAGGATTATAATATATAATGTTGAGGGCCTCATGTAGGATTATAATATATATTGTTGAGGGTCTCATGTAGGTTTATAATATATATTGTTGAGGGCCTAATGTAGGATTATAATATATATGTTGAGGGCCTCATGTAGGATTATAATATATATTGTGGAGGGCCTCATGTAGGATTATAATATATATAGTTGAGGGCCTCATGTAGGATTATAATATATAGTGTTGAGGGCCTCATGTATGATTATAATATATATCGTTGAGTGCCTCATGTAGGATTATAATATCTATAGTTGAGGGCCTCATGTAGGATTATAATATCTATAGTTGAGGGCCTAATGTAGGATTATAATATCTATAGTTGAGGGCCTCGTGTAGGATTATAATATCTATAGTTGAGGGCCTCATGTAGGATTATAATATCTATAGTTGAGGGCCTCATGTAGGATTATAATATATATTCTTAAGGGCCTCATGTAGGATTATAATATATAATGTTGAGGGCCTCATGTAGGATTATAATATATATAGTTGAGGGTCTCATGTAGGATTATAATATCTATAGTTGAGGGCCTCATGTAGGTTTATAATATATATTGTTGAGGGCCTAATGTAGGATTATAATATATATGTTGAGGGCCTCATGTAGGATTATAATATATATTGTTGAGGGCCTCATGTAGGATTATAATATATATGTTGAGGGCCTCATGTAGGATTATAATATCTATAGTTGAGGGCCTCATGTAGGATTATAATATATATTGTTGAGGGCCTCATGTAGGATTATAATATATATGTTGAGGGCCTCATGTAGGATTATAATATATATTGTTGAGGGCCTCATGTAGGATTATAATATATATAGTTGAGGGCCTCATGTAGGATTATAATATATATTGTTGAGTGCCTCATGTAGGATTATAATATATATAGTTGAGGGCCTCATGTAGGATTATAATATATATAGTTGAGGGCCTCATGTAGGATTATAATACATATTGTTGAGTGTCTCATGTAGGATTATAATATATATAGTTGAGGGCCTCATGTAGGATTATAATATATATAGTTGAGGGCCTCATGTAGGATTATAATATTTATAGTTGAGGGCCTCATGTAGGATTATAATATCTATAGTTGAGGGCCTCATGTAGGATTATAATATCTATAGTTGAGGGCCTCATGTATGATTATAATATATATAGTTGAGTGTCTCATGTAGGATTATAATATATATTGTTGATGGCCTCATGTAGGATTATAATATCTATAGTTGAGGGCCTCATGTAGGATTATACTATATATAGTTGAGGACCTCATGTAGGATTATACTATATATAGTTGAGGGCCTCATGTAGGATTATACTATCTATAGTTGAGGACCTCATGTAGGATTATAATATATATTGTTGAGGGTCTCATGTAGGATTATAATATATATAGTTGAGGGCCTCATGTAGGATTATAATATCTATAGTTGAGGGCCTCATGTACGATTATAATATCTATAGTTGAGGGCCTAATGTAGGATTATAATATCTATAGTTGAAGGCCTCATGTAGGATTATAATATCTATAGTTGAGGGCCTCGTGTAGGATTATAATATCTATAGTTGAGGGCCTCTTGTAGGATTATAATATCTATAGTTGAGGGCCTCATGTAGGATTATATATATTTTGTTGATGGCCTCATGTAGGATTATAATATATATTGTTGAGGGCCTCGTGTAGGATTATAATATATATTGTTGAGGGCCTCGTGTAGGATTATAATATATATTGTTGATGGTCTCATGTAGGATAATAATATCTATAGTTGAGGGCCTCATGTAAGATTATAATATATATAGTTGAGGGCCTCGTGTAGGATAATAATATCTATAGTTGAGGGCCTCATGTAAGATTATAATATATATTATCGAGGGTCTCATGTAAGAGAACACAAGCATAGCATATATCTGTAGAATATAGAACTCCAATATAGAACATATTAATATAATATAGAACACCAGCATAGCATATATCTGTAGAATATAGAACATGTTAATATAATATAGAACACCAGCATAGCATATATCTGTAGAATATAGAACACCAGCATAGCATATATCTGTAGAATATAGAACACCAGCGTAGCATATATCTGTATAATATAGAACACCAGCATAGCATACATCTGTAGAATATAGAATACCAACATAGAACATATTAATATAATATAGAACGTCAGCATAGCATATATCAGTAGAATTTAGAACACCAGCCTAGCATATATCTGTATAATATAGAACACCAGCATAGCATATATCTATAGAATATAGAACACCAATATAGAACATATTAATATAATATAGAACACCAGCATAGCATATATCTGTAGAATATAGAACACCAGCATAGCATATATCTGTAGAATATAGAACACCAATATAGAACATATTAATATAATATAGAACACCAGCATAGCATATATCTGTAGAATATAGAACACCAGCATTGCATATATCTGTATAATATAGAACACCAGCATAGCATATATCTGTAGAATATAACACCAGCATAGCATATATCTGTATAATATAGAACACCAGCATAGCATATATCTGTAGAATAGAGAACACCAGCATAGCATATATCTGTATAATATAGAACACCAGCATAGCATATATCTGTAGAATATAGAACACCAGCATAGCATATATCTGTATAATATAGGACACCAGCATAGCATATATCTGTATAATATAGAACACCAGCATAGCATATATCTGTATAATATAGAACACCAGCATAGAACATAGCAGTAGAATATAGAACACCAGCATAGCATATATCTGTAGAATATAGAACACCAGCATAGCATATATCTGTATAATATAGAACACCAGCATAGAACATAACAGTAGAATATAGAACACCAGCATAGAACATAGCAGTAGAATATAGAACACCAGCATAGCATATATCTGTATAATATAGAACACCAGCATAGAACATAGTAGTAGAATATAGAACACCAGCATAGAACAGAGCAGTAGAACATAGAACACCAGCATAGAACATAGCAGTAGAATATAGAACACCAGCATAGCATATATCTGTATAATATAGAACACCAGCATAGAACATAGCAGTAGAATATAGAACACCAGCATAGAACATAGCAGTAGAATATAGAACACCAGCATAGAACATAGCAGTAGAATATAGAACACCAGCATAGAACATAGCAGTAGAATATAGAACATGGAAGCATGGAACATCCGTTGAAGTGTTACATACATATATATATATATGATTGTCCGTGCACATTTTATGATGGTTTTGTTCAACCATTGTAATCTGGTTCTAACCGGAATGGCCCGTGCATCAAACCGGAATTGTGAGTGTTTGTGACCAGAATGGCCGGCGGTTATATCCGGGAATGTAGACCACTATGCACATGTTCATCATATAAGAAATACCGCCATAATAATGTGAACTTTTATCTCCAGAATAAGACACCCCACCACATATATATAAATACTATATACAATGACTGTATGTTCTGATATATGTACACATTCAAACCTGTCTTAAGCAGCCAGCCAAGGGAATCACAGATAGTGGCTGCTTAACACAGGTGGCTGCTTAATAGAAGTCAAATGTATAAAACAACATATTGGGAATCTGGTTGACTGCTTAATAGAGATGGCCACCAGCACAGGTTTTACTGTATATACAGTTAGGTAGAGGGAGGGGGTGACGGGGTCTTAGACTAGATGTACAATGTGTTTCTGGCGACTTACGGATAACAGTTCAAGTTTCTGTTAGATATATTATGTATAGGATATAAGCCGAAAACGATCATATTGGACTGTGTGAGGCGCGTCGCGAAGAAGACAGTACCAATAGTTTACATATTGGATCCGTTTGAGGCTTATATCTTACTTAAAACACACACACTTATACAACAATATCCTACTAATTAAAATTGTTAATTTCGTACTTGTACGCGTAGGATTCAATATAATACTCTGATCTTTTGACAGCAGTCCAATATTAATGATAACAAAGGTATGACGTCACCATAATGTTTTAAGGACAATTAATTGAATGCAATTGCACAGACTAAGCCGAACAACAATGTCTATGAAAGATAATGGGAACACATATCAGGTTGTGTTGTAGATGCAGTGCAGACTTGAGGATTACTCAGTATAATGTCGGCGAGAGATTAGGCGTATAGAACGACATTGCAATTTTTGACATTAATTATGCACGCTGGAATATGCTGTAGAATGTCACCAGAATTCGGAGGTCTGGCTAATCACTGGCTCGGAGCTATACATATGATTCATGTAGTGTGCTAGCTTGTTCTAGTTATGTAGTGTGCTATGTATGTATAGTTAACAGGATTCCTTCCCCGTGTACATTGCTGCATACTTCAACTGTATTCTGACTAGGTCGTGTCTGCGTAATCATCATCATCATCATCATCAATATCATCAATATCATCAGCAGCAGCATCATCATCATCATCATCAATATCATCATCAATATCATCAGCAGCAGCATCATCATCATCATAATCATCATCAATATCATCATCATCAATATCATCATCATCATCACAATCCACCCACCACCAACATCACCACCATCACCTTTATATTATTCTTCATGCCAACACATGATGATGATGATTATGATGATGTAGAGATTTACTGGCAAATGGACTTGATGTTGAAATGATGTCCGTATATACTGTAATTTGTTTAATAATGCTTAATATACTGTTCTATGTATGACACGAAGTGGTCTTAATTTAGGTTAACTTCCAAAAACCTGCGTCAACACGGATTGAGGAAGAATATTACATCATAGTAATATGTACAAACAATAGAGACAGTAAATTTACAACACTTGACCTTTACGGATTGAAGATTAAGTAATTTTCCTCGTTTACAATATTATGTTTCTATACTCCTCAAAACCACGAAATGTGCGTCTCATGATACACCAAATTCACCACAATTGAGCGACAGTGCTAGTTTTTCTATTACCTCCCTTGGCAGATAAAGTCCGATTTATCCCGAAATGTATACTTATATAATGTTAGTTGGAATCCTTTGTTTTTACTGTTGTTCCCTAACCAGATGTTAGGATATGATTTTATCCAAATTATGTTAATTAATTGATCATATTTGTTTACAAGTGAATTTTTCATTAGATATAATGTATATACTGTATATGTCGAGATTTAATAATTCAATAATTATAAGATGAGATAACGGATGGAAATTGATAGCATGCAGTGCAAAGGAAACGGCGATGGAAACAGGAGGACCTATATCCCCTTTAAAGAATATTTAGGGGAAGTAATTGACCAATGTGTCTCAATGACTCAACATGTACCGTTTTCATACTGAGCATTTCACGATCGTCGAAACATATATTATTATTTTAGACGACGAGTCCAGATGGACAGTAGTCAATATATACTGACACCAAAAACAAACTGGTGCACTTGCCTTAGAGGTAAAATGTATACCCATTTAGAAACAAATATAGGCACATTTGGTATGAAAATGTGCGAAATATTGGGTAAATTAGTGCAATGTGTGAATGATTATGTTCTTCACTCATGATACTAAAATCCATCATTCTAAAATTTGTAACGAATAAGTAACGCTCAATATAAGTGTTTATTTAAGCACAGTGTTTATATGGTATCAGTGTATATTTCACAATCACCCGCGCGCATGCTGATACATCCACTCATCCCATCCACTCATCTTTCAACTTTTCAACTTTTCAACTTTATTCAACAACTTAGGTTCATACACATAATGAACTGCAAACGCATCATATACCATAGCAGAGATTACATAATATCAGCACAATATCAATGGCGACTCAGAATATGGTTATAAAATCACACCATTTCCAGGAAACGGCAATACCAGTTTGACATGATTTTACGTTTCTTGAACAGGTATTTGTTAATTCTTGAAACGAAGAGAAGTTTGTTTTCCAAGCCTTGATATGATACATGTACCTTGGATTCATGTACCTTGGATTCATGTACCTTGGATGCATGTACCTTGGATTCATGTACCTTGGATATATGTACCTTGGATTCATGTACCCTGGATTCGTGTACCTTGGGTTCATGTACCTTGGAGTCATGTACCTTGGATTCATGTACCATGAATACATGTACCTTGGATTCATGTACCTTGGGTTAATGTACCTTGGATTCATGTACCTTGGATTCGTGTACCTTGGATTCATGTACCTTGGATTCATGTACCTTGGATACTTGTACCTTGGATTCATGTACCTTGGGTTCATGTACCTTGGATTCATGTACCTTGGATACTTGTACCTTGGATACATGTACCTTGGATTCATGTACCTTGGATACTTGTACCTTGGATACATGTACCTTGGATTCGTGTACCTTGGATTCATGTACCTTGGATTCATGTACCTTGGATTCATGTACCTTGGATTCGTGTACCTTGGATTCGTGTACCTTGGACACATGTACCTTGGACACATGTACCTTGGACACATGTACCTTGGATACATGTACCTTGGATACATGTACCTTGGATATATGTGCCTTGGATACATGCACCTTGGATACATATACCTTGGATATATGTACCTTGGATTCATGTACCTTGGATTCATGTACCTTGGATTCATGTACCCATGTACCTTGGATTCATGTACCTTGGGTTCATGTACATTGGATTCATGTACTTTGGGTTAATGTACCTTGGATTCATGTACCTTGGATTCATGTACCTTGGATTCATGTACCTTGGATTCATGTACATTGGGTCCATGTACCTTGGGTTCATGTACATTGGATTCATGTACCTTGGATTCATGTACATTGGGTTCATGTACCTTGGATTCATGTACATTGGGTCCATGTACCTTGGATTCATGTACATTGGGTCCATGTACCTTGGATTCATGTACCTTGGATTCATATACCTTGGATACATGTACCTTGAATACATGTACCTTGGATTCATGTACCTTGGATGCATGTACCTTGGATTCATGTACCTTGGATTCATGTACCTTGGGTTCATGTACCTTGGGTTAATGTACCTTGGGTTCATGTACATTGGATTCATGTACCTTGGGTTAATGTACCTTGGATTCATGTACCTTGGATTCATATACCTTGGATACATGTACCTTGAATACATGTACCTTGGATTCATGTACCTTGGATGCATGTACCTTGGATTCATGTACCTTGGATACATGTACCTTGGATTCATGTACCTTGGATTCATGTACCTTGGATTCATGTACCTTGGGTTCATGTACCTTGGGTTAATGTACCTTGGGTTCATGTACATTGGATTCATGTACCTTGGGTTAATGTACCTTGGATTCATGTACCTTGGGTTCGTGTACATTGGATTCATGTACATTGGGTTCATGTACCTTGGATTCATGTACATTGGGTCCATGTACCTTGGATTCATGTACATTGGGTCCATGTACCTTGGATTCATGTACCTTGGATTCATGTACCTTGGATTCATGTACCTGGTTTATGTACATTGGTGTGCTAGTTCATGTTTTACACGTGTTCAGTGTGCTAGTTCATGTTTTACACGTGTTCAGTATGCTAGTTCATGTTTTACACGTGTTCAGTATGCTAGTTCATGTTTTACACGTGTTCAGTGTGCTAGTTCATGTTTTACACGTGTTCAGTGTGCTAGTTCATGTTTTACACGTGTTCAGTGTGCTAGTTCATGTTTTACACGTGTTCAGTATGCTAGTTCATGTTTTACACGTGTTCAGTGTGCTAGTTCATGTTTTACACGTGTTCAGTATGCTAGTTCATGTTTTAATGAAGGTCTCATAGTAGATTGACGTCTCTCATTAAAATAAATAAATGGGGAGGGTTGTAAATAATGTTGTCATAACGTGCAGCCCAAACCAGTATCTATTCCACCCGATTAAATATATAACTAACTGCAATGATAACTAGTCCAAGCACCCTACTTTCCAAATTGCTTTCCGTTTATTCCATTGTAGTGTTATGCATGAAAAACATGCAATAAAATATCATTAAAATTAAATAAAATATTTATCATTATTATTTTTATTTTTTATAGCCTACATTTTTCAAGTGCATCATAATTATGGACATCTGTAATATTAGAGATGCTTTGGTATACATACATGTATATTGTATTCGTTGTGATACTAATAGAGACCTCCTCCGTGGCTGAGTGGTTAAGGTCGCTGACTTGTATACCACTGTAAACTATCATCACTAATTGTCACGGGTTCGAGCCCAGCTCATACCTCTCTTTATGAAAAAGTTGGCAGTTTATTACGTAGGTGGGTGCACCAAGTACTGGTTAACCACTGGAGCCTGCCCAGGAAATGTGTTGTTAGGTAAACTGCCTGTCGCCCAAATGGGCAACCGGTAGCGATGTTAAATAAACTTAATTAAAAAAGCAACTATTGAGTATACAGACAATAAAGACACGTGGATTGAATTGAAAGCTTGATGTTGGCTTTCGTATACTGTTTGCAACATACATATATATACGTATAAAGACAATAAAGACACGTGTACTTGAAAACTTGATGTTGGCTTCCGTATACTGTTTGCAACATACATATATATACGTATAATGCATCATATATTTTAAATGGGGTGGGGTCTCCGTGGGCGAGTGGTTAATGTTCAAATCACTTGCCTTTCACTGCTGTAGGTTCGATTCCCACTATATATCGAATTATGGATATCCATAAATACTGAATAAACAGCAAAACGGCACCCCATAAGATAGACGGTAATAATAACATATTCTACCTGTAGTATCGATCCCTTTTGTGATACGATCTTGCGTTTGCCTTTATGGGGGAACATAGTCAAAAAATTGATTACCCCTGAAGCGAGTGACATGGGGATGCGACAGCTGGGTGAACGAAACCGTTGTGTGCCAGGTTGCTTCCCCGTTTTTATAGCTTAACAAAGGTTCAAATATTGATGGAATATCAACACTAATGGGATATATTGTTTTCATTTAGGCTAGTCTGTATAGCTATATATATATAGTATAATTATTTTATATAAACGACTGCCGCTTATCGATTGTGGGCAAATGTTGCTTCAGTATGCAAAATGAAATATAGTCGGACCTGTATGAAAGACCACGCCTGACAACGACCCTTGTAAGAACGATCGCCCGTCTCAATCAGCTTTCTTATTATAAACTCAGTGAACCGGGGAGCAAAGATCAAATGTTTACAGAAATCGAGAACATTTATACCCTCATAAAGATTGTCTTTGTTTGAAAATTATAAACACGAAGCTAATATTTAAGAGGATGCGATTTTACTGTGTCCATAGTGCACATCGTTCTGCATGGCGAATGGTGTGCTGGTGTGTTATCTGTGCACTCGTTCTGCATGGCGTATATGGTGTGTGGTGTGTTACTGTGCCACATCGTTCTGCATGGCGTATATGGTGTGCTGGTGTGTTATTGTGCCACATCGTTCTGCATGGCGTATATGGTGTGCTGGTGTGTTATCTGTGCCACATCGTTCTGCATGCCGTATATGGTGTGCTGGTGTGTTATCTGTGCCACATCGTTCTGCATGGCGTAAATGGTGTGTTATCTGTGCCACATCGTTCTGCATGGTGTGCTGGTGTGTTATCTGTGCCATATCGTTCTGCATGGCGTATATGGTATGCTGGTGTGATATCTGTGCCACATCGTTCTGCATGGCGTATATGGTGTGCTGGTGTGTTATCTGTGCCACATCGTTCTGCATGCCGTATATGGTGTGCTGGTGTATTATCTGTGCCACATCGTTCTGCATGGCGTATATGGTGTGCTGGTGTGTTATCTGTGCCACATCGTTCTGCATGGCGTATATGGTGTGCTGGTGTGTTATCTGTGCCACATCGTTCTGCATGGCGTATATGGTGTGCTGGTGTATTATCTGTGCCACATCGTTCTGCATGGCGTATATGGTGTGCTGGTGTGTTATCTGTGCCACATCGTTCTGCATGGCGTATATGGTGTGCTGGTGTGTTATCTGTGCCACATCGTTCTGCATGCCGTATATGGTGTGCTGGTGTATTATCTGTGCCACATCGTTCTGCATGGCGTATATGGTATGCTGGTGTGTTATCTGTGCCACATCGTTCTGCATGGCGTATATGGTGTGCTGGTGTGTTATCTGTGCCACATCGTTCTGCATGGCGTATATGGTGTGCTGGTGTGTTATCTGTGCCACATCGTTCTGCATGGCGTATATGGTGTGCTGGTGTATTATCTGTGCCACATCGTTCTGCATGGCGTATATGGTGTGCTGGTGTGTTATCTGTGCCACACCGTTCTGCATGGTGTGCTGGTGTGTTATCTGTGCCACATCGTTCTGCATGGCGTATATGGTGTGCTGGTGTGTTATCTGTGCCACATCGTTCTGCATGGCGTATATGGTGTGCTGGTGTGTTATCTGTGCCACATCGTTATGCATGGTGTGCTGGTGTATTATCTGTGCCACATCGTTCTGCATGGCGTATATGGTGTGCTGGTGTGTTATCTGTGCCACATCGTTCTGCATGGTGTGCTGGTGTGTTATCTGTGCCACATCGTTCTGCATGGCGTATATGGTGTGCTGGTGTGTTATCTGTGCCACATCGTTCTGCATGGCG